>MDKH01216599.1:0-62561 GCA_005239495.1 Nicotiana undulata
ACTGGGAAACACAAGCGAAAGAATTACCAGCAACAGAAGTATCAGTCTGAGCAACAGAGGCTATTTGTGGATATGTCTGCTTACTTGCTCGGTACTGAAGGAACTCATTATACTCTCCTTCAGATAAAGAAAGTCTCTGGTTACCTGTAGTCTCGGTCTGAGCAACATAAGCATTTTTGGGTGAACGACCATGTAAAGAATAGCACACGTCACGAGTGTGTCCAAGTTTATGACAATAGGAGCACTTGGGTCGAGACCTTCCAAAACGACCTCCTCCTCGTCTATTCTCCATAGGTAGAGATGCTTGATTGTCTACTGACTGAGATACGAGAATAGATGAGTCAAGTGTCTGTGATGAGCTTACTGGGTGACTTGGTGCTGCAGCGAGGCGAAGTAATCGAGAGAATAATTCATCAACTGTGGGGACAGTCGGACTAGCCAAAATCTGATCGCGTACTGAGTCAAGATCATTAGGAAGTCCAGCAAGAGTAAGAACTAGAAACATCTTTTGTCGTTGTTCTTGTTGCTTGTCAACACTAGCAGAAACTGGCATTAACTTCTCAAATTCCTCCATGACTGCCTGTACTTGTCCCAAGTAAGTAGACATATCTAATTCATGTTTCTTTAAATTTGTCATCCGCGATATCACATCATAGAAACGAGATATGTCATTAGTGTATAAAGTACGAGCCTTTTCCCAAACCAAATAACATGTCTGGAATGGACGAAACAAAGGCATCAACTTGGAATCAATAGATCTCCACAGAATACTGCATAATTGAGCATCGATCTTTTCCCAGTGTGCTTTGGCCTTTTCATCTCCGTCGCTAGACTTCTTGATTAGATGATCTTGAACACCTTGACCTTTACACCAAAACTCGACAGATGAAGCTCAAGCTAAGTAGTTTGAACCTCCCATTAAAGGTTCAGAGGTAATCATAATACCGGAACTGCCAGAGCCCGGATTTTTAGACCCGAAAACATCAACTCCAAAAGACATCGTTGGAGTGAAGAGGGGTCTACCTTAATCCTCGACCTCCACACCCTCATATCAAGTGTCATGTCATCAGTGAGCTGAAGCAGTGCCATGTCCTGCCTAATCACTTCTCCCTAGTACTTCTTAGGCCTACCTCGACCCCTTCTCAAACTCTCCATGGCCAACCTCTCACACCTCCTCACAGGGGCATCAATGCTTCTTCTCCTAACATGTCCGAACCATCTCAGCCGCGACTCCCGCATCTTGTCCTCCACGGAGGCTACTCCCACTATGTCCTAGATAGCTTCATTCTTAATTCTATCTCGCCTGGTACACCCACACATCCATCTCAACATTCTCATCTCTGCTACTCTCATCTTCTGCACGTGGGAGTTCTTGACTGGCCAACACTCAGCCCCATACAACATAGTGGGTCAAACTACCACTCGATAAAACTTACCCTTAAGTCGTAACGTCACCTTCTTATCACATAGAACACGGGAAGCGAGCCTCCACTTCATCCACCCCGCTCTGATACGATGTGTGACATCTTCGTCAATCTCCCCGTTACTATGGATAATAAACCCGAGATACTTAAAACTCGCTCTCTTGGGGATAACTTGAGCATCAAGCTTAACCTCTCCGTCTGCATCATGGATCTCACTGAATTTGCACTCCAAGTATTATATCTTGGTTCTACTTAGTTTGAAACCTTTAGACTCCAAGGTCTGTCTCCAAAACTCCAACCTCGCGTTAACTCCTCTATGCGTCTCGTCAATCAATACTATATCATCGGCAAATAACATGCACCAGGGCACCTCCCCTTGGATGTGATGCGACAATACATCCATCTCTAAGGCAAACAAAAATGGGCTAAGAGTCGATCCCTGGTGCAACCCCATCACCACAGGGAAAAGGTCCGTGTCACCACCCCCTTCACTCTTTAAGTCTTTTGCATGCTTCATTTTTGAGGTTTAAGTTTTTCCTCTAAGTTTTGCATATAAAATTCTTAGATTATCCGTACCTTTTCTTAGTAGGTACAGTGTTGTGAAAGAGGGCCCTTTTTTAATCGACACTTAATGAAGAATACGTCTCAACTTCATAATGGTGTAAAAATGCAATAGAGATATAGGAATTTTTCACATGGTTAACAATGTTTCTAAAGAAAGTTTTTGTGATGAACTTTCATAATATTTCACATGTGTTTGATTATCGTCTAACACTAATGTTGCAACTGTTTTCTTTTAGCATGTTTGATATACACTTGTATTTCGTAACTGTTTTTCTTGTGTAACAGATTTTTTGAGTTAATACAAGGGAATAACTGTTTTTTGTTTGTAACCGTTTTTATAAAGGTATGGGGTTTTACCCGTAACTGGTTTTATTGACAACAGTTTTTAATAAATACGAGGGTAATGCTTTTTCATTCATAACTATTTTTTTGCTTATAACAGTTTTTTGAATAGATACAAGGATAGTGATCTTTCATCCGTAACAGTTTTTATTGATAGCAGTTTTTTGTATGAGTACAAAGATTTCATAACTGTTTTTAGTTACAACAGTTTTCTGAATGAGTACAAAGATGATGATTTTTATCCACTTTTTAGTTACAACAGTTTTCTGAATGAGTACAAAGATGATGATTTTTATCCACTTTTTAGTTACAACAATTTTCTGAATAAGTACAAAGATGTGCATTTCTCTCTCGTAACTAATATTTTTCCTTTTAACCTAAACATTTGTTATGAAATTGTTCGAAGGTTTTTTGAATCAGGCTTTGTGTTTTGAGTCTTTGGCTCTTCTGATTTCGCTCGTATCACTTGACTCGTTGGGATAATGGATCTTCAGGCTCGAGCTTTGACTTTTTGATAGTCTTCTTTGCTTCGTATTTGCCTTCCACACTGTATAGTCCCCCAAGTGTTTGAGCTTTGAAGAATGAAATCTCGAGCACTTGACTAATCCTTCTGTAACGACCCAGTTGGTCGTCACGTAAATCTGCATTATATTTAATGTTATTGCCTTGTCATAGGTTGGTTATACTATTTTTTATGCGTTAGAGTTGGTAGGCACGGAATCAGAATGGTTGTAGTGAGAATTGAGACACTTAGTCTAAAAAATAGCTCTATAGTTGGAAAAGTCAGCTAAGAGTTGACTTATTGGTAAATGGCCTCGGAATGCGGACTTTATGGTTCAGATAACTTCGTTAGGTGATTTGGAACTTAGGAGTGTGTTCGAAATATTTTTGTGATGTCCGGTATAGAATTAGGCTTGAATTGGCGAAAGTTAGTTTTGGTGATTTCCGGTCGGCAGTGGAAAATAGGCTATCGGGGTCGGAATGGAATTTCAACAGTTGGAATAGGTTCGAAATGTCATTTTGGATATGTCTGCAAAATTTCAGATCAATCGGAGGTGTTTTGGGTAGTTTCGGCATCGTCGGTTGAATTTAGAAATTTCAAAGTTCTTAGGATTGAATTTGATGTGATTTTGGTGTTTTGATGTTGTTTTGGGTGTTCCGAGGGTGCAACTAAGTTTGAATGATCATATACGATGTGTTGGTATGTTTGGTTGGGGTCCCGAAGGGATCGAGATGGATTTCAGATGATTAACGGGAAGTTCGGAGTTGGAAATTTGCAGCAAACAACTGCTGATATTTTTCTACTGTGATTTCCGCACCTGCAAGAGGGGAACCGTAGGTGCGGCTCACAGAAGCAGACAAGATCTCCGCAGGTGCGTATTTTGGTCGACTTAGGGGAAAGTCGCAGATGCGGGAGTGAGGACCACACCTGCGAAGTCGCAGGTGCGGGAAAGGAGGCGCAGGTGCGGTTTTAGTCTGGTTAATGAAATTCCGCACGTGCAGTGGATTTGACCGCAGGAGCGGACCGCAGGTGCGAGATTATGACCGCAAGTGCGAAAAGCCTGGGCAGAAAAGTATAAAAAGGAGACTTCGCGATTTCTAACCCTTTTTCACCATTGTTGTGCGGGTTCCGAGCTTTTTGAGGCTTTTTGAAGAGGGAAACGTTTGTGCATCATTGAGGTAAGATTTTTGGACTTATTAACTCGATTATATGTGATTAAAGACCTCATTACTAGTGTTTAATTTATGGAAATCAGTAGAAGAAAGGTGAAGTTAGGGCTTGAGATTATGAGACCTTTTAGGGATGATTTGAGGGGTCAAACGAACTCCGATATTTGAGTTCTTTATATGTACGGACTCGTGAGATGATGAGGATAATTTTGGTATAAAGTTTGTCGAGTTCCGAGACATGGGCTCGGGGATCGGGTTTTGACTAATTTCGGGTTTTGTGCATAAAGTCGATATTTTTTATTGGGTTTTCTTCTCTTAGCATATTAGCAGAGTTAGTCTTATTATTAGATGCTCATGATCGGTTGACTCCAGTCTTGGGGGATTTGTTTAGATAGTAGATTATATTATATTTGCTTAAAGTATTATAGAAAATTTTATACGTATTATGCTAGTATTTAATGATATTCAGAAATTAAATTAAACAAATGCGTAGTTATGTGATGGTTGGCTAGCCTAGTTCCACGATAGGTGCCATCACAACTTGTTAGGATTTGGGGTCGTGACAAGTTGGTATCAGAGCTCTAGCTTACATAGGACTCAACGTTCATGAGCAGTTTTAGTAGAGTCTTGCGGATTGGTACGGAGACGTCTGTACTTATCTTCGAGAGGCTACAAAACTCTTAGGAAAAATCTCATTTTCTTGAACTCTTTCGTGCCATTCTATTGGTTCTTGAAATCTAAACTACTATTGTTTCATTCTCTCACAGATGGTAAGGACACGCACTACTGATCAGGGTGACCAGACACCAGCCATACCCACGAGGGGTCGAGGCCGTGGTGGAGTTAGGGAACCAGCCCGTGCAACAACCCGGACAGTGCCACAGGATCCCCCTATCATTCAATATCAGGTTCTCGCCGAGGGTGCTCCAGCGGGACAGGCTCAGGCACTGGCAGTGCCTATTGTCATTCCAGGTCTTCAGGATACCCTAACTCAGATATTGACGGTATGCACCAGTTTGGCTCAGGAAGTTGCTATATCTACTATTGCCACTGCAGCTCAGGCCGGGGGAGGTATTCAGACTCCAGCTGCCCGGACATCTGAGCAGGTTGTACAGGGTATTCAGGCACCGGGGGCAGTCCCAGCCCAACCGGTTGCCCCAGTTCAGGACTACGTAGTCCCAGCTATGCCCGAGGATGAGCAGCGTAGGCTGGAGACGTTCAGTAGACTTTAGCCTCCGACTTTCAGCGGCACAGAGGGTGAGGATGCCCAAGGTTTTCTAGATAAGTGCAAGAGGATACTCCGTACTGCTGGTATTTTGGAGACCAGTGGGGTCTCGTTTGCTACATTTCAGTTTGCTGGTGTTGCTTTCACTTAGTGGGGGGCATTTGAGAGGCGTAGGCCGGTTGGTTCAGCACCACTCACCTGGAAGCAGTTCTCCACGATCTTTCTGAAGAAGTATGTTCCTCAGTCACACAGAGAGGAGCAACGCATGCATTTTGAGCAGCAACGCCAGGGAGAGTTATCAGTTACATAGTACAAGATGCGGTATTCTGAGTTGGCTCGACATGCTTCTGAGTTAGTCCCTACTGACAGGGAGAGGATCATGAGATTTGTAGATGGTCTCACGTATTAGCTTCGCATTTGGATGACTAGAGACAGAGTGTATGGAGCTACATTCGAGCAGGTAGTTGACATTGCTTGGGACATTGAGTCGGTTCGTAGGCAGGAGCGTGAGGGGAGGGAGGCCAAGAGGCCTCCGGGATCAGGTAGTTTCAGCGGTGGCTCTTCCAGAAGGCAGTTTCAACATAGTAGAGGTCGTTCATTTAGACCTCTTCAACCAGTTCGCTTAGCTTATAGAGGCGCATCTTCTGGGCAGGGTCCTCGCAGTTCTCATCAGAGACGTTTATCTTTTAGTGCCCTTCCAACTCAGAGTTTCTCCAAAGCATCATCATATTAGGGTTCTTCTATGCATGATTCATCCGGTGGTTATTATGGTGGCAGGGGTTCTCTTCAGTCCCCATCTCCAGCTCCAGATGGTTGTTTTGAGTGTGGAGAGTTTGGACATGGGTGGAGACAGTGTCCTCGTCGTGCTAGTAGTTCATCTCAGCAGAGGGTTCAGCCCTCGACATCAGTCCCAGTCACTTCAACACCTACCTAGGAAGCTAGGGGTGGTGGTCAGGCAGCTAGAGGCCGCCCTAGAGGGGGAGGTCGAGCAGGTGGAGGTCAGCCACGTATCTATGCACTTCCGGCTAGGCCTGATGCTATGGCATCTGATGCGGTGATTACATGTACTATCTCAGTTTGTCACAGTGATGATTTGGCTTTATTTTACCCTGATTCCACATACTCTTATGTTTCATCATATTTTGCTCACTTTCTGAGTATGCCCCATGAGTCTTTAGTTACATCTGTTCATGTGTCGACTCCGGTGGGCGATACTATTGTTGTGGACCGTGTGTACCGGTCGTGTGTTATATCTATTGGGGGTATGGAGACCCGAGTGGACTTGTTGTTACTCAATATGGTTGATTTTGATATGATAATGGGCATGGATTAGTTATACCCATGTCACGCTATTGTTGATTGTCACGCTAAGACCGTGACCCTAGCTATGCCCGGAGTTCCGAGAGTTGAGTGGAGAGGGTCTATAGAGCATGTGCCTAGTAGAGTGATTTCTTATCTGAAGGCTAAGCGTATGGTGTAGAAAGGGTGTGAGTCTTATCTTAATTTTGTTAGGGATGTTAGTAGTGAGACTCCTTCTGTTGATTCTGTTCCTGTGGTCCGTGATTTTCTGGATGTATTCCCTGCAGACCTGCTAGGCATGCCCCCTGATAGGGATGTTGATTTTGGTATTGACTTGGTGCAAGGCACTCTGCCTATCTCTACTCCACCTTATCGTATGGCACCAGCGGAGTTGAAGGATTTGAAAGAGCAGCTTTATGAACTCTTAGATAAGGGGTTCATTTGGCCTAGTATGTCACCTTGGGGTGCACCGGTGTTGTTTGTGAAAAAGAAAGATGGCTCCATGCGCATGTGTATTGATTATAGGCAGCTGAATAAGGTTACGATGAAGAACTGGTATCCTTAGCCCCGTATTGATGACTTGTTTGACCAGCTTCAAAGGGCTAAAGTGTTCTCTAAGATTGACTTGAGGTCCGGGTATCATCAGCTAAAGATTCGGGATTCTGACATTCCGAAGACTGCTTTCAGTACCAGATATGGTCATTATGAACTTCTGGTTATGTCATTTGGGCTGACCAATGCCCCAGTCGTGTTCATGCAATTGATGAACAATGTGTTTCAGCCTTACCTTGATTCTTTCGTCATTGTGTTCATTGATGACATCCTGGTATATTCTTCTAGCCAGAAGGAACATGCTCAGCATTTGAGAGTTGTGTTACAGAGGTTGAGGGAAGAGAAGCTTTATGCGAAATTCTCCAAATGTGAGTTTTGGCTTGGCTCAATAGCTTTCTTGGGGCATGTGGTGTCCAGTGAGGGTATTCAGGTTGATCCTAAAAAGGTTGAGGCGGTGCAGAGTTGGCCCAGACCGTCCTCAGCTATAGAGATTAGGAGTTTCCTTGGCTTGGCGGGATATTACCGTCGCTTTGTGGAAGGATTCTCTTCTATTGCTTCACCTTTGACCAGATTGACCCAGAAGGGTGCTCCATTCAGATGGTCATATGAGTGTGAGGAGAGCTTTCAGAAGCTCAAGTCAGCATTGACCACAACTCCGGTATTGGTCTTGCCTACTAGTTCGAGTTCCTACACAGTCTATTGTGATGCTTCTAGAGTTGTCTTGGGAGCCGGTATTGATGCAGGACGGTAGGGTGATTGCCTACGCGTCTAGACAGTTGAATGTGCACGAGAAGAATTATCCAGTGCACGATCTTGAGTTAGCTGGCATTGTTCATGCCTTAAAGATTTGGCGTCATTATTTGTATGAAGTACAATGTGAGATTTTCACTAACCGTCGTAGCTTGCAGTTTCTGCTGAAGCAAAAGGACTTGAATTTACGTCAGAGGAGGTGGTTGGAGCTTCTCAAGGATTATGACCTCACTATTTTGTATCATCAGGGGAAGGCCGATGTAGTGGCCGATACTTTTAGTCGCAGAACCGAGAGTTTGGGGAGTCTAGCTTACCTTTCAGCAGCAGAGCGACCTTTAGCACTTGATGTTTGGGCTTTAGCGGGTCAGTTGGTGAGATTGGATTTGTCAGAGCCTCCGCGGGTATTAGCTAGCATGGCTTCCCGGTCTTCTCTTTATGATCAGATTAGAGCACGTCAGTATGATGGCTGACACTTGTTAGTTCTTCAGGATAGGCTCCGTCGAGGTGATGCCAGAGATGTTACTATTGGTGATGACGGATTTATGAGGATGCAGGGCCGTATTTGCGTGCCCAATGTGTATGGGCTTCGAGAGTTGATATTAGCAGAGGCCCACAACTCGAGGTATTCCATCCATCCGGGTGCCGCTAAGATGTATCAGGATCTGAGATAGCAACATTGGTGGAGGCGGATGAAGAGAGATATTGTTGAGTATGTAGCACGGTGTCTCAACTGCCAGTAGGTCAAATATGAGCACTAGAGACCCGGTGGATTACTTTAGAGGTTAGATATTCCGGAGTGAAAGTGGGAGAGGATCACTATGGACTTTGTAGTTGGGCTTCCACGTACTTCGAAGGGTTTTAATGCTATTTGGGTCATTTTGGATAGACTGACCAAGTCCGCGCACTTCATTCCTATCAGTACTACTTATAATTCGGAGCGGTTAGTTGGTATCTACATCAGGGAGATTGTCCGATTGCATGGAGTTCTGGTTTCTATTATTTCTAATAGAGGTACTTAGTTCACGTCTCAATTTTGGAGGGCCGTACAGAGAGGTATGGGTACTCAGGTAGAGTTGAGCACTGCGTTTCATCCTCAGACCGACGGGAAGTCGGAGCGGACTATTCAGATTTTAGAGGCTATGTTGCGTGCCTGTGTGATTGATTTTGGTGGTTCATGGGATCAGTTTCTTCCACTTGCGGAGTTTGCGTATAATAATAGCTACCAGTCCAGTATTCAGATGGCCCTGTATGAGGCTTTATATGGTAGGATGTGTAGATCTCCGGTTGGTTGGTTCGATCCCGGTGAGGCTTGGCTATTAGGCACAAATTTGATACAGGATGCGTTGGAGAATGTGAAGTTGATTCAGGAGCGACTTCGCACGGCGCAGTCTAGGCAGATGATTTATGCGGACCGGAAGGTCCGGGATGTGTCTTTTATGGAAGGTGATAAGGTATTGCTGAAGGTATCACCCATGAAGGGTGTTATGAGGTTCGGTAAGAGAGGAAAGTTGAGTCCTCGGTTTATTGGTCCTTTTGAGGTACTTCAGAAGATTGGAGAGGTGGCTTATAGACTTGCCTTGCCACCCAGCTTATCGAGTGTTCATCCGGTATTTCATGTGTCGATGCTCCGGAAATATGTTGGTGACCCGTCTCATGTTTTATACTTCAGCAAGTTCAGCTTGAGGGTGATATGTCATATGAGGTAGAGCCAGTAGCAATTTTGGATCGTCAGGTTAGAAAGTTGAGGTCCAAGGATATAGCTTCAGTGAAGGTACAGTGGAGAGGTCAGCCAGTGGAGTAGGCTACTTGGGAGACCGAGCGGGATATGCAGAGCATATATCCTCACTTGTTTGAGACTCCAGGTATGTTTCTATACCCGTTTGAGGATGAACGTTTGTTTAAGAGGGGGAGAATGTAACGACCCGGTCAGTCATTACGTAGAATCTGCATTATATTTACTGTTATTGCCTTGTCATAGGTTGGTTATACTATTTTTGATGTGTTAGAGTTGGTAGGCACGGAATTAGAATGGTTGTAGTGAGAATTGAGACACTTAGTCTCTAAAAATAGCTCTATAGTTGGAAAAGTCAACTAAGAGTTGACTTATTGGTAAACGACCTCGGAATGCGGATTTTATGGTTCGGATAGCTTCATTAGGTGATTTGGGACTTAGGAGTGTGTTCGTAATATTTTTTTGATGTCCGGTATAGAATTAGGCTTGAATTGGCGAAAGTTAGTTTTGGTGATTTTCGGTCGGCAGTGGAAAATAGGCTATCAGGATCGTAATGGAATTCTGACAGTTGGAACAGGTTCGTAATATCATTTTTGATATTTCTTCAAAATTTCAGATCAATCGGAGGTGTTTTGGATAGTTTCGGCATCGTCGGTGGAATTTAGAAATTTCAAAGTTCTTAGGCTTGAATTTGATGTGATTTTGGTGTTTTGATGTTGTTTTGGGTGTTCCGAGGGTGCAACTAAGTTTGAATGATCATATACGATGTGTTGGTATGTTTGGTTGGGGTCCCTAGGGGCTCGGGATGGATTTCGGATGATTAACGGGAAGTTCAGAGTTGGAAATTTGCAGCAAACAACTGCTGATGTTCTTCTACTATGATTTCTGCACCTGCGAAAGTGGAACCGCAGGTGCGACTCGCAGAAGCGGACAGCATCTCCATAGGTGCGGTTTTGGTCTGGTTAATGAAATTCCGTATGTGATATGGATTTGACCGCAGGAGCGGACCGCAGGTGCGAGATTATGACCGCAGGTGCGAAAAGCCTGGGCAGAAAAGTATAAAAAGGAGACTTCGCGATTTCTAACCCTCTTTTCCCATTGTTGTGCGGGTTCCGGGCTTTTTGAGGGTTTTTGAAGAGGGAAATGTTTTTGCATCATTTAGGTAAGCTTTTTGGATTTATTAACTCGATTATATGTGATTAAAGACCTCATTATCAGTGTTTAATTTATGGAAATCAGTAGAAAAAAGGTGAAGTTAGGGCTTGAGATTATGAGACCTTTTAGGAATGATTTGAGGGGTCAAACGAACTCTGATTTTTGAGTTCTTTATATGTACGGACTCGTGAGATGATGAGGAACATTTTGGTATAAAGTTTGTCGAGTTCCGAGACGTGGGCCTAGGGGTCGGGTTTTGACTAATTTCGGGTTTTGTGCATAAAGTCGATATTTTTGATTGGGTTTTCTTCTCTTAGCATATTTTGTTGTGAGGAATCTGAATTTATAGTTTTGGAGCACTTGAAAGTTTATTCGAGGGGCAAACGTGTTGCGGAGTAGCTTGTCAGGCTAGTTGAAGTAAGTAATGTCTTTAAATCCTGTCCTGAGGCTATGAAACCCCGGATATTACATCCTTTCACGGATTTGGAGTGACGCACACAGTGGACGACGAGTGTGGGGCGTGCACGAATTGGAAATTTGGAGAAATGTACCTTTTAGGCAACTATTGAGTTGCGAAACTGCTTTTAAAACTTATTCTCTATAGTACTACTATGATTTGATATAATTGGGTGTTAAGCTATGTTTGGGGCCTAGTGCCGACCCGATTAATCCCTTGGGGGCTATTTTACTGATATTCCTCACTTTGAAACTATGATTTTACACTCAGTCTTTCTTGTGAAATTGTTGGCACTCCTATTTGATGATATTACTATATTTTGAAATGAAATACTGTTTTGGGTCGAGAACCCTGTTTATTTATGGCCCGAGTGGCATGTTGAGAGTGTCTGACTGAGTGAGGCCGATGGACAATATTGTGAGGATGTTATGATATGAGAGAGCATGAGAGCCTGAGAGATGATATATGCCATGATGTGGCTTGTTTATAGCGCTTGGGTTGTAGGAGCCCCTCCGGAGTCTGTACACCCCCCCAGTGAGCGCATATACCTACTGAGTGCGAGTGACGAGTGATGAGTGATTGGGAGGCATGAGTGACAGTGAGGTTGCCCGAGGGGCTGATGCTGAGTGATTGTGAGGTGCTGAGTGACTGTTACTGAGTGATGGTGAGGTGCTGAGTGACTGTTATTGAGTGATAGTGAGGTGCTGAGGTAATATTTATGAGTGATGACTATGGCCCGAGGGGTAGTTTTATGATGATATTTTACTGAGTTTTGATTATGATTCGTATCATCTTTCAAACTGATATTTTTGGGAGTTTTACTGAGAAAATATTGGAAAATACACTTGTTTCAAAGGATTTTACTGAAACCGGTTTTTGAATTTATGTATAGTTTACTGAGACTTGGCATTTTACTGTTTTGTGGATTGGTGTTTTGTGTTGTGTGTTACTTATTCTTAGACTGTGATTTATTTTCATTACTACTAAGTTGGCGTACTCATCATTACTCCTTGCATCTCTGTGTGCAGATCCAGGTACTGGTTCTGAGAAGTAGTCACTTGCATCCGTTCGACATCAGTTTTGGGATTTCGAGGTAGCTGTCCAGCGTCCACAACTTGTCCATTTCCCTTCCTTTATTAGTATTAGTATTTTATTCTTAGACATTATTTATGACTTTAGCAGAGTTAGTCTTATTCTTAGATACTTGTGATCGGTTGACTCCAGTCTTGGGGGATTTGTTTAGATACTAGATTATATTATATTTGCTAAAGTCTTAGAGAAATTTTTATACTTATTATGCTGGTATTTAATGATATTGAGAAATTAAATTAAACAAATGCGTAGTTATGTGATGGTTGGCTAGCCTAGTTCCACGATAGGCGCCATCACGACCTGTTAGGATTTGGGGTCGTGACACCTTCCTTGTGGTTCTTTTCCTGAAAAGGAAAAACATACGGGACTCGAAGGTATATAGTTTTTATTTGATGACTACTTAAACCTTTAAAACGTCTATCAAAAAGTGTAACCTTAGATCGGGAATTTAGTTACTTCCTCGCGTCTTTGCAGGTCTAATATCATCATCTGGTGATGGGTTAGCTTTTTGCCTATCATATAAAACGGTTAGTGAAATTTTAACAAATATGAAATCGAACGTAGTGATACCTGACCGGGGGTGTTCCTTTTCCTTAGAAGTAATACTTCTTTAAGTGGATGGCTTTCCAGCTGGTTGGTAAGATCATGCCATCCATGGCTTCTAACTCATAAGTGCCTTTCCCTGCGATGCCTCGGACTTTGTAGGGTCCTTCCCAATTTGGATATAGTTTTCCCGCACCAGCTTCTTTTGTTGATTGGAAGACTTTTTTTAGAACGAAGTCCCCAATTTTGAAATATCTGAGGTGAGCTTTCCGGTTGTAATAACGCTCTATGATTTGTTTTTGAGCTGACATACGTATTAGCGCAACTTCTCTTCTTTGCTCGAGCAAGTCTAGATTGGTCCTTAACTCATCGTTATTTGCATCCTCCGTGGCTGTTGTAAACTTTATGCTTTGTTCGCCAATCTCCACCGGTATTAAAGCTTCTGAGCCATAAACAAGCGCGAATGGAGTTTCTCCCATGGCTGTTTTTGAGGTCGTTCTGTAAGCCCATAGCACTGCCGGTAATTCATACCGCCAATTTCCCTTGGATTTCTCCAACCGTTTCTTTAGGTTATTGAGGATGACGTTATTTGTCTATTCAGCTTGCCCGTTAGCCACGGAGTGATATGGCGATGAAGTAATTCGTTTGATTTGCCAGCTTTAGAAGAATTCTGTGATTTGCGAGCCTATGAACTGCGGGCCATTATCACATACAATCTCCTTCGGTATTCCAAATCGACGTATTATATTTATCCATATGAAGCTTTTTACTTCTTTTTCTCGCTCCTATTTGAAAGCTTCTGCCTCCACCCATTTTGTGAAATAGTCAGTTAACATGAGTAAGAAACATATCTTTCCTTTAGCTGAGGGAAGGGGTCCTACTATGTCCATCCCCCATTTCATGAATGGCCATGGAGATATCACCGGGTGTAATAGTTCTGCCGGTCGATGCATGTTGTTAGCAAATCGCTGGCATTTGTCGCATTTAGTTACGAAGCTTTCAGCCTCTTCTTCCATCTTAGGCCAATAGTACCCTACTCAGATTAGGGTTTTGACTAAAGATCTCACCCCTGCGTGATTTCCATAGTGTCCTTCGTGTACTTCCTTCATCACGAACTCTGTTTGATTTGGTCTGAGGCATTTCGCTAGGGGTCCTCCGAACATTTTGCGATATAGAAAATTGTGAATGAGGCAATACCTTGCAGCTTTTCGGCGAAGTGCTTGAGTTGCTTTTTTATCTTCAGGTTCGGTGCCATTCTGCAAAAAATTTAAAATTTTGTTTCTCCAATCCCAGTTTAAATTGTTAAAAGTTACCTCATTTTTGTCCTGGTCAATTGCTGAATGAAACAGGTGGACGACAATTGCATTGTCTTTATTTGTTACTTCTGTAACTGCTGCGAGGTTAGCCAATGCATCCGTGTCTGCATTTTCCTCTCTAGGTATTTGCATAACCTTCCATGTTTTGAATTGCCTTACGAGATCTCGTGCCTTTTCCAGATATTGTTGCATCCGAGTCTCTTGAGCAATATAAGTCCCCTGCATATGATATACTACTAGCTGGGAGTCGCTTTTAATCACGATCTGCTCAATTGAGAGTTCTCGTGCCAGTTCAAGTCCTGCAATGACAGCTTCGTACTCTACTTCATTGTTAGTTATGGGATAACATTTAATAGCATGCCATTTCTTTTCACCCGTGGGTGATATTAAGACTATGCCTAAGTCGGCTCCTTTTATATTAGAAGAGCCGTTAGTGAAAAGGGCCCATATGCCCGGATTAGTCCCATTACAAAGTTGTAACTCTTTTTCTACTTCAGGGACGATGTTATTATTAAAATTGACGACGAAACCAGCTAGAATTTGAGACTTTATTGCGGTCCTGGGCTGATATATTATGTCATGCTCGCTTAATTCTATATCCCATTTAGCTAGTCTTCCAGATAATTCTTGTTTATGCAGAATATTTCTTAATGGATATGAAGTTACAACAGTGATTGGATGACATTGAAAATATGGTCTTAATTTCCTGACTGCCATGATTAGAGCCAAGGCTAATTTTTCAAGATGTGGGTATCTAGTTTCAGCATCTAATAAAGTATTGCTTACATAATAAATGGGAGATTGTTTACCTTTGTCTTCCCTTACAAGTACTACACTTACGGCAATTTCTGCAACGGCAAGATAGATATACAACTTTTCCCCCTCTTTTGGCTTTGATAGCAACGAGGTTTTTGACAGATAAGCCTTTATATCTTTGAGAGACTGTTTACATTCCTCAGTCCATTCGAACTGATTCTGCTTTTTAAGAACTGAAAAAAACTTAAAGCTCTTCCCCGAAGACCTGGAAATAAATCTTCCTAAAGCTGCAATTCTGTCGGTTAGTCTTTGAACTTCCTTTTTGTTCGTAAGTATATCAGGTATTTCCTCTATAGCTTTAATTTTAGCAGGATTTACCTCTATTCCTCTATTTAATAAAAGGAAACCCAAAAATTTACCTGATTCTACGCCAAAGGCGCATTTTTCTGGATTCAATTTCATATTATACCTGCGTAAAATTTCAAAGGTAATAGAGAGGTGATGGAAATGATCCTCCGCGTGTGTTGATTTCACCAGCATATCATCGATGTAAACTTCCATCGTCTTCCTTAAATATTCCTGAAACATCTTGGTCACTAGCCTCTGATACGTGGCTCCAGCATTTCTCAAGCCAAAAGGCATGACTTTGTAACAATAAGTCCCCTTCTTCGTCGATCACTTGGTTCTTGAATGGTCCTTGCTTTCGTTTATTCTGCTTAACAGGTACGAAGGATGGATCTTCATTTAGCTTATGAGTCATCACTTCTGGAGGTATACCTGTCATGTCTGAATGGGACCATGCAAAGCAATCTATGTTAGCTTTTAAATAATCAATTAGTTTACCTCTTCGGCTTGGTCTTAGCCTCGTGCCTATGTGAACTTTCTGTTCGGGCTTTTGTTCGAACAATGGGACAATTTCGAGTTCTTTCGTGGTTGTTTTGATGTGTTCATCTTCGTTTGGTTCCTGAATGACATCAGGTCTGGTATCTACGTCTGTATGACTCGGTACCTCTTCTGTGGTGACTTGATTCACCTTCTCATGGTCATCTTCTTCCGTACCTGTTTTAGCAATAATATCTTTCGTACCTATTTGGGTATTAACTTCTTCCATACCTGTTTGGGTAATATTTTCTGCTTGGGAGATTCCCTTATCTTTTGATTCTTCCACCTCTACTTTTTTGTTGTAGTGTACCACAGAATTTATATTTCTCGCGGTTTGCTGATCGCCTCTAATCTGTTGAATTCCCAGGGAATTTAATTATCTGTTGCAAAGTGGATGGTATTGCTTTCATGTCGTGGATCCATGGCCTTCCCATGATTACGTTATAGGATATATCTGTATCGATGACTTGGAACCTGGTACTTTTGATTACTCCTTCAGCATAAGTGCTAAGTTCAATTTCCCCTTTTGTTATAACTGCAGAGTTATCAACCCCTGATATAGCTCGCGCCTTTGGGATTACTTGATTCCCCAATAGCATTTCTTCAACGATTCTTAGCAAAATAATATTGACTAAACTACTTGGATCAATCAACACTCATTTTACGTTAGTGTCATGAATAAGTAAAGATATTACGAGAGCGTCGTTGTGAGGAAGCATTAATCCGCTAATATCTGCATCATCAAAGGTTATATTGTCTACTTCCAAATTTTCACGAACCCGCTTCCCGTGTGTAATGGTGAACTTTGTGGTTCTTTTGCAGACCACTCTGTTTGCTTTCACCTCCATGTATTACGTTGACAGTTCGTTTTGGAGATGGTGGTTTTGGGGGCTCTTGTCTGTTCTTCATGTATGCCTGCTTAACTTTTTCACTAAACAATAGCCCTATTTCAATAATTGTTCTACCTCACCTTGCAAAAATGTGCAATCTGCAATTCTGTGTCCATGATCATTATGGAATTCACACCAGAAATCTAGGTTCCTTTTATTAGGGTTCGACCTCATTTCTTTGGGCCATCGGACCTTATCACCCATATTTCTTAATACTGAAATTAGTTCCGAAGTACTTACATTGAAGGTGTGATCCCAATTCGTGTATTACCTCTATTTCTTTCATCACGATCCTTTTTGGATCTTGATGAGGATGAGCCCGCATCTCTGCTTGATGGTCTATATTCTGACCGAATGCTTTCAAACCTGGGATGAGTTTCCCGCCCCGAAGGTCCCATATAAGGGTCGTACCTGTTCTTACCTGATCTTCTTTCAGATTCAGAACGTCTGGAGCTGGTACGATCTTCATCCTTCGAACGAGCAATCATATCTTCTTCTATACGAAGCTTAGTGTTGTACCTGTTATAAACGTCATTCCATGTTGTAGCTGGGAATTCCCTCAAGATTTCCTTGAGTCTTCTCCTGGATTCTGAGCTTTTATCATTTAAATTGCTTGCAAATGCCATGGATGCCCAATTATTAGGCACCCTTGGTAGCATCATTCTTTCTCGTTGAAACCTGTCTACAAATTCACGAAGTAGTTCCGTGTCTCCTTGTTTTATTTTGAATATGTATGCCATTCTTTCACCGACGTTTTGTGCACCGGAATGCGCTTTTATGAAAGAATCTGCAAGCTCAGCAAAAGAATCAATAGAACTTTCAGGGAGAAGAGAATACCAGGTTAACGCTCCTTTAGTAAGTGTTTCTCCGAACTTTTTGACTAAGACCAACTCGATTTCTTGTTTTGTTAAGTCATTTCATTTCACTCCAGTGGTAAAAGCAGTCACATGGTCGCGTGGGTCAGTTGTCCCGTCATACTTAGGAACATCCGACATTTTGAATTTCTTGGGAATATGCAGGGGTGCTGCGCTTGGTTTCCAAGGTTGTTGAGAATACCTATCAACACCAATGACTTTGATAACAGGTGGTACTCCAGGAATCTGTTCAATTCGATCGTTTTGTTCCTTCACCTGTTTCTTCAAGGTTAGTAATAAAGAATGTAACTCATAGTTATTGAACATACCTGGTCTCGCTTCAAGAGATTCATTAGGAGTGCCCTTACTTCCTGAGTTTGCTAACCCAGACTAAGGAATTTCCACAGTTATAGAGTTGTTAGGGGGTGGTGTAGGTGATGAGGCCGGTAACTGTTCATCACCCCACCAACACTACTATATAAGTAGGCAGGCACGGGTCGTGTAGCTTTTACCCGAGAAGGTCGAGATCGAATCCAAAGAGAGTCTTTATATGGGAGTGAGTGTCTAAGTGAGATAGAAGGGAAGAATGTTACTAATTATACTTCTAAACATATTGGGTTGAATTATACTAAGATTAGTTCTAAGGATTTTATACTAACTAATAATTGCGATGTTTTTGTTGGTCTTTTCTTATATTGATAAAGGCACTAGGGTCGTGACTTTTGCCTAGGTGGATGTGCGCCGGGTTTCAAGTCCAAGGTTGGGAAATTCGCTAGGGATACAGCTATAGCCAATGCACTCAGGTGCCCACTCTATACCTCTCGGTAGTTTGAGTGGCATTACCCAAATTGACTCTCTCGAGACCAATTGGGTATCAATTAAGCAAGCAAGTAAGGCTTAGGTAGGGTATTACTCTCTCGAGGTTTAACCCGTTAATTAGGGCTCTAGCAGGGTTTTACCATTTCTGGGTTCAACCCAATTGATTGGGACTACCAATCTATTGATAATGCCCTAATTTCCTATTAGGCTAATTTTCTATAATCAAGTCCTCTTTCTCAAGAAGGAACCAAGTCATGAAAGGGCTAATTAGTGTTTCCAACCACCAATTATAGCAATAACAACACCAAATTAGCCTAAATAGCTAACACCCACTATTTTCCCAATCTTAATTTAACAAACCCATTACATACCCACACTAGGGTTGAGCCACAACCCTAGTTAATGGGTCTAGCTACTCATAATCAAAGTAGAAACCAATGATAGAGAAGAAGAATAACCCATTAATCTAGAATTAACAATGAAAATTTAAATTCCAATGTTAAAATAGCAAGAACAAAGCTAAAACGGCAAAACCCTAGGCACAAGAACGAGTTTCAGCTCTGAAAATTCCCAGATGTCTTAAAAAAATTACAAAATAGTCTATTTATACTCGGCCAAATTTTTGGACAAAATTGCCCCTGAGGATCTACCGCGGACCGCGAAAACACGACCGCGGTCCCTGAAACTTGACTGGGCGTTATTGTAGCTTGCTAAATCTGAACCACCGTGGACCGCGAAGATAGAACCGCGGTCGCGGTGGATTTTGCTTTGGGAATGGTTCTCTGAACCTGATCTTCGCGGACCGCAAAAATGCGACCGCGACCGCGAAGAGGTTTTGCCTTGAATGCTGGTTCTCAGAAGTTGATCTTCGCGGACCGCGAAACCATGACCGCAGCCCCGGTGGAACCCTGCCTTGCCTGCAGCATCTCTGAAGTCAGCCACCGCGGTCCGCGAAAACTGGACCGCGGTCGCGGTGGCCTTTTGCCTGATAACTTTTTGTTGTCTTCGTTCCTTGTGCTGGATTAACTCCTGTTTTGAGCATGTTTTAGACTGAGTGTCCTCATATTTTGTTTAATCCTGCAACAATCACAACGTGTAAGCTTTCGGGGCTATTTTGAGTACAATTATATCCAAAACTCAGGTATAGAGGAACGGAAAACAAGGCAAAAATCCAAGTTATCAACTCTTCCAAACTTAAGTTCTTGCTTGTCCTCAAGTAAACAAAATTATTCCCACCCATGTGATAGACTCCCGAAAATTTGGTTGTCCTAATGGTGACCTCAACTCGCATCAATTGGAACTAACCATAGCCCCTAATACACATGCATCATTGACATTGTTTGAATCTTTTAAACCCATAGTTTCAAGTGTGATACAAGAGCTTCAAGAGTTGTTCCAACTCATCAGTGCAACTCTAACTACCACCTTGGTCAGTGTGGATCCCAGACTCTTATTCCGTGACTTTCCCTAAGCACCTCACTATTAGAATAATACTACTCAGAACAAGGAATATAGAGAATCTCTCATCTCTCATCAAGGAAAAAGTACCAAGTCCGGCTCGAAGTACCATAGGCTTGCCCTTTGTGTAAATCACCACTAATGTAGGCTTCTCTCGACTTGAGATCATACAGGGCTTTTGTGGAATCATAATGAAGGCTTTTGGTCAAGGGTAGGAAGTATTTGGTCAAAGTGAGTTCTATCTTTCCTTAGGCACTTCATTTTTAACTGTACTCACATTCTCTTGACTTTTGAATCATTTTATCTTTTGCAGGGTTGGAGAGACACACTGTCAAACCTTTTTGTTCATTCTAGGCACTTTTCTTCACTTTTTTTTTTCAATTCCCTTTTATTTCTTTTTGTTGTTCATGCTTTTCTTTTCTATTCTTTTTCATTGCCTTTTTTCTTTTCTTTCTTTTGTGCCTTCTTTTTTACTTAATTGCATCCCTCGTCTCTCCCCCAAACTTATGTTTTTTTTTGCCTAGCGATAAGGAAAGATCGGGTGCCAAGAGAGGCTAAAAGAATGGTTGAAGGCTTGTAGCTGGTTATCGAAAGAAGGGTTTAAGGCTCAAATGGGTTGAATAGGGAACATGTCTTTTGGAAGGCCATGGAAGTGTCCAGTTTTGTTCAAGTCAAAGGAATCCTATAGTCACTTCTCAAGTCAAGTTGTACCTGGAATTTTGCCTAGACAATACTCAGGGCAAGTTCTAGACTTGTGGCACGGAACTTAGACTTGCAATTCGAATTCCTCACCACTCAAGTCTAGGGGATTGCCATAGAAACCGAGTCGAGGGCCCGCAACGACCTTGGTCGCGTTTTGAGTAACAAAAATGGTCCCGAAGAACCACCCGATGAATACCGGTCAACACAAGAGTCTCAAGATCGCCACCATCACCCTCTTAAACACAACGGTTTGTCTTTGACCATGTGATCAAAGGAAACTGTGTTAGGCCCAATTGAAGCTTTTCTTGAGGCACCATTATTCATTAACTAGAATTTTTAAGAGAAAAAGGAAGAAAAACCAAAAACAAAGACAAAAAGAAGGGGAAAAACAAGACTCAACCCTTAAGAAGGTTGTCACACCATCTATCCTTGGGAAGAGCCACCTGGTTCACACAAATCCACCTTTGGAAAGAACCGTGGCGTTAAGAAAACCAAAGGTTTATTGCCCGCGCAAAACTAAAAAAAAGCTATAAAAGAAAAATAAGAAGCTATAAAATAAAAAGTGCGTAAAGTAAAGTGCGTGGGATAGAATGAATATGTACATGAGGGGAATTTAGACGAATATACATAGGGGTGAATATTTACAATGGATAACTAACTTATACATACCAAAAATAGAAAAGTCTACAGTACCAAAATTGGAATAAAGTAAAGAAAAGAAAGAAAACTATTGTCATAATTATACAACCCATGATATCAAATGCCTAATAGGGCCACTCCCCCAACTAAGATATAGAATTGTCCTCAATGCTACATATCAAATATAGACATCAAAAATAATGGGAGAGAGAGAGTAGAGAAAACTCCCTATTGTCCCTCGGCCTGCTGTGGTCCATGTTGCTGCTGCTGAATCCGTGAAGAGGTAGGATCTGATGGTGGCTGAGACAATGAAGATGTCGGGTCTGCTACTGCTACCTGAGGCTGGGCCTGAGAGTGTGCTCCTGTGGTCTGGGCCTGTGGAGGGACTGGGTCAGCTGCTACCTAAGAGTGATCTCCTGTGGTCTGGGCCTCCTAGCTCTGAGTGGAAGGCTCTGCCAATACAAGCTTGATGCCCTGAGGACGGGGCATCAGCTTCCTCTTCTTCAGGGGACTAATGCGATCCTCCTCCGGCACTGACTGTTGCTGCTGCTGTGAAGGCTGTTGTGACTGTTGCGGCTTCTCAGCGGGATCTACTATCAACATCTTCAAGGGTATCTGGTCCCCCTTAAGAGTATCCACCTCTTTTCTCACTTTTTCTACCTCCTCCTTTGATGCCCAAGTCTTTCTCAGTTTCTTTGTCTCTTTGGCCAACTGTGTTAGTGCTCTCTCATGGGCACCAACTGCATCCAAAATCTTCTGGTGGTTGTCCAAAATCTACTTTAGGGCGTCCTCAACAGACTGTGGGACCTGCGGTGGGGGAGGAGTAGCTGATGCTGCCACAGTTGTAGAAATTGCAGTCAGCTTTGTTGATGTTGACTGCATCCAAGTAGTGAGGCTGGTGAGAGTCTGGTTCAGCCTGTGAGCAGTCATGGGATAGGCTCTGGTGGAGGGGATGTCTGTGCCGGCAGAGGAGGAGGGACCTGGAACTCCTTCAGGAATGGATGGCTGGGGAAGTGAAGATGCCTCAACCACCACTGGCTCGTCAGACTGGCCAGTGGAAGCAACTGACTTACCCTTTGACTTATTCTTCGGGTTGTCATCATCTTTAAGATCATACCAAGAGAAGGGCTTGATGGGCTTTACTTTTTTGTCAAACCTCTTCTTGGTTACCCCCTGATCTTCACAATAAAGAGTTAAATAATGAGGGAAGGGGTAAGAAGTGTCACATGTGCTGACAACCCGACTAATAACCTATGACATCACATTCCCCACATTGATGGGGTATCCAGCCATGATAGATGCCACTAGTACAACCCGATTGAGGGGAAGTGTCTGATCATGATGTGTCAGGTCAAGTTTGCTGCAGACAAATGTCTCCCACCCTTTTGCTTCAAAATTAAGGGACTTCCTGGTGATGGGCTTCCCAACAGTCAGCCACTCTGGAGTCTCCCCGGGCCTAGCCAAGTGCAAAGCCAACCAATTTCTAGCAACATCTTTTTTAACCAACCTCTCTCGATTTAAGTGATCATCAACATCATCCATCTCCAAGTATTCATTTATTGACTTTCCATCGAAGGGCACTGTGAGATTTCTGACCTGAGATGCCTTTGAGTCCTTTTTGAGAAATAGGAGATTGGTGTAGAACTCCTTCACCATGTGTTCATTAGCACCAGGAAGATATTCATTGAAGTAAGTCTACCCTCGCCTATCCCGGAACTGTTGTTTCACATTAGGGTTGTAAGCTTCCAACTCCTTAGCAGAAAAAGTCCGCTCCGGAATGATTGAGCGTGAAGTCCACAAATCCCTGAACCTGTGAAATGCTGGTTCACTAACAAATCTGTCCTGCCATGCATCCGGATTGCGAGTCCGCTCAACCCCCTCAACCACCTGTGGTTCACCCTCATTGTCATCACTAGAGTCTTCATCAGATAAGGACGATGTCGGGGAGGTGGTGTCTGTGTGACCGGCCTCATGGTCTGAGCCCTCTGATGACTCAACATGTTTAGATTCTTGGTCCGGTGCTTGGGCTGGTTCTTGGGCAGGGGGAGAATCATCTGAAGGTTCATTGGTTAATCTGAATGTAGAGAAGTCGTCCTCTACATACTCCGGGATGGACTCAGAAGAAGGCTCCGAAGGAACATAGTCACTATCAGAGTGAGAAGCCGCTTTGTTAGCCTTTCGGATAAGTTTCCTTGTCTACTTAATAGATTCCCGGACTTGAGGAGTTAGCTTCCTCATTGTATTTCCTCTCCCTCGGGAGGACTTTTCTCCCCCTGATGGTTTACGACATTCACCGCGTGATTGAACCATTTTCTGAAAATCAAACACAAGTAGATATGGTTAGTATCCAAAACAATGTAGCACAGAGTGATATACTGAATCTTGAAGAACAATTGTACTGTTGAAGGACCACCGCGGACCGTGAAAAGTCAACCGCAGACCGCGGTGGTTGACCCAAAGGAAAAACATCTCTCTGAATCTTCACTTCGCGAACCGCGAAAAGGCAACCGCGGCCGCGAAGCTTGAGGTTCCGATAAGTAACATGCAGAGCAAAAGGGACCGCGGGCCGCGAAAAGTCGACTGCGGTCCGCGAAAACTGATACCAGGATTGCAATATGAAGGACCGCGGTCCGCGAAAAAGGGACCGCAGACCGCGAAGATGACTGAGAATTAGGGTTTCCAAATTTTACTGTTTTATGCTCAATTATTGACCCCTACATGTACAAAAAGAGTTTCGCGGACCGCGAAACGGCGACCACAGCCGCGAAGCAAACTTATGAGAGTTGTATTTTTTACACTTAGTCAAATTTTTGTACCAAAAGAGCTTCACGAACCGCGAAACGGCGACCACGGCCGCGAAGCAAATTTCTGTGAGTTGTATTTTTGACACTTAGTCAAATTTCCTGTGTCAAAATCAACCTACACATCCAACAACCAGTTAGTGTAACAGTGAAACCTATTCTAACAAGAAAAATAAAGAAAAATGAAAGCAAAGACACTTGGGTTGCCTCCCAAGAAGCGCCTGATTTAACGTCGCGGCACGACACATGATACCACAATCACTTCAGATGAAGGAGGGCCACCACGTGGCTATCATCGATTTTCAAAGATAATGCTTTACCCTATTACCGTTGACTCTGAATATTTCACCACTCTTGTTCTTAAGGTCGAGAGCCTCAAATGGAGTAACACATACTACTTCAAATGGCCCGCTCCACTTGGACTTTAGCTTTCCCGGGAATAATCTCAACCGGGAGTTGAACAATAATACCATGTCACCGACCTTGAACTCTTTACCTCGAGTATATTTGTCATGTAAGTACTTCATCTTGTCCTTATACAAGGACGAGCTTTAGTACGCATGGAATCTAAACTCTTCTAACTCGTTCAATTGTTCCACTCTGAGGTTTGCAGCAACATCCCATTCCAAGTAGAATTTCCTCAAGGCCCACATAGCCTTGTGTTCCAATTCTACGGGAAGGTGGCAAGCTTTTCCGAAAACCAAACGATATGGGGACATCCCAATTGGTGTCTTTTAAGAAGTTCGGTAATCCCAAAGAGCATCATCTAGTTTCTTGGCCCAGTCGGTTCTATTGGCATTGACCGTCTTGGAAAGAATACTCTTTATCTCCCTGTTAGACACTTCAACTTGTCCACTAGCTTGATGGTGGTACGGGGTGGTGACTTTATGATTGACCCCATACTTAGAAAGTAAGGAGTCGAAAGCTTTGTTGCAAAAATGTGACCCCCCATCACTGATAATTGCCCGTAGAGTACCAAACCTAGTAAAGATGTTCTTTTTGAGAAAGACTATCACACTCCGCGCTTCATTATTTGGCAAGGCCGTGACTTCCACACATTTTGACACATAATCAACCACAACCAATATATACGTATTTCCACATGAACTCACGAAAGGCCTCATGAAGTCGATGCCCCAAACATCAAAGATGTCTACGTCAAGAATAGAATTCAAAGGCATCTCGTTCTTTTTGGAAATTCCCACTACTCGTTGGCATTCATCACATCTCTTGACTAGTTCACTAACATCTTTATACAAGGTGGGCCAAAAGAACCCACAACTAAGCACTTTAGAAGCCGTTCTCGCCCCTCCGTGATGTCCACCATACGACGAGGAGGGGAAAGACTCAAGGATAGCTGGTTGCTCTTCTTCCGGAACACATCTCTGAATTACCCCGTCGGTACAAATCTTGAAAAGATAAGGCTCGTCCCAATAAAAATCCAAGCTGTCCCTTCTAAGCTTTTTCCTGTGGTTGGAAGAGAGCTCACAAGGGATAACTCTGGTGACGAGGTAATTGGCAATATCCGCGAACCAGGGCATTTCTTTCATTGACATTGCAAGTAGTTGCTCATCCAGAAAACTGTCATTGATCTCAAGTCCGTCACAAGGACATCCTTGCTCCTCCAACTGGGACAAATGATCGGCAACTTGATTTTCACTCCCTTTTCGGTCCACGATCTCCAAATCAAATTCTTGTAATAACAACACCCATCTCATTAGCCTTGCCTTGGAATCCTTCTTTGTCATAAGATAACGGAGTGCAGCATGGTCGGTATGGACTACGATCCTGGCACCCATCAAGTAAGGCCGAAACTTCTCCATGGCGAAGACTATAGCTAGAAGTTCCTTTTATGTGACTGTGTAGTTCATTTGAGCAGAATTCATTGTCTTGCTGGCATAGTAAATTGGATGAAAAACTTTATTCACCCGTTGTCCCAGAACAGCCCCTACAACAACATCGCTTGAATCACACATGAGTTAAAAGGGTGCATTCCAATATGGCACCGTGATGATGGGAGTAGTAGTGAGCTTGTGTTTTAAGAGTTCAAAAGCATGCATACAAGGCTCATCAAAATTGAATTTAGCATCTTTCTCAAGCATCTTGCATACTGGATTCACCATCTTAGAGAAGTCTTTGATAAAGCGCCGATAAAAACCCGCATGGCCAAGGAAACTCCGAACTCCTCTCACTGAAGTAGGTGGTGGCAACTTTGAAATAACCTCTATCTTTGCTTTGTCGACCTCAATGACATTTCTTGAAATCTTATGGCCCAACACGATTCCCTCTTCCACCATAAAGTGGCATTTTTCCCAATTCAAGACCAAATTTGTTTCTTCACACCGAGCAAGGACTCTATCAAGATTACCCAAGCATTCGTCAAAAGAATCCCCGACGACACTAAATTTGTCCATAAACACTTCAAGAAAGTCTTCCACCATGTCGGTGAAGATTGCCATCATACATCTTTGGAAAGTGGCTGGGGAGTTGCAAAGCCCGAATGGCATACGAGCAAAGGCAAAAGTGCCATATTGGCAAGTAAACGTAGTCTTCTCTTGATCCTACGAGGCGATCAAAATTTGATTATATCTAGGATACCCGTCAAGAAAACAATAGAAGGCCCGACCCGCAAGCCTATCTAACATTTGATCAAGGAATGGTAAAGGAAAATGATCTTTCCGGGTTACTTTGTTAAGTTTGCGATAATACATGCAAACCCTCCATCCGGTGATTGTTCTAGTAGGAATGATCTCATCTTTGTCGTTCTTGACCACCGTCATACCACTCTTTTTCGGGATGCATTGGACCGGGGAGATCCAAGCGGTGTCCGAAATCGGGTAGACAACACCCGCATCTAGCCATTTGATTATCTCTTTTTTTTACCACCTCTTGCATAGCTTAATTCAATCTTCGTTGATGTTCCACGTAGGGTTTGGAACCAACCTCCAATATAATCTTGTGCATGCAAAAGGTGGGGCTAATACCCCGAATATCCGCCAAGGTCCACCCGATCGCTTTCTTCCTCCTCCTTAGCACTTTCATAGTTGAATCTACCTGCACTTGGGTTAAGCAAGAAGAAATAATAACTGGTAAAGTACAAGAGGGACCAAGGTATTCATACCTGAGATGAGAAGGAAGTGGATTCAATTCTAGATTCGAAGGTTCTTCAATTGATGGCTTTGTTGGCGGGGTCTTCCTGTTCTCCAAATCCAGTGACAATTTTATGGGAGTGTAAGAATAGGACCCCATGCCTTTAAGGGCATGGGTTCTCTCAATAATACCATCTACCACTGATTCCTCGTCATTCAACAAGGCCAACTCCATAGGGTCATCCAAATTGATCATCGCACTGGCATCATCAATAATAACCTCAGAAATGAGGTCCATAAAAGAGCAAACTTCAGTGTTGTTGGGCTGTCTCATGGATTTGCAAACATGGAAGACCACTTTTTCATCACCCACTCTGAATGTGAGTTCTCCCGCTTCAACATCTACCAGTTCCTTACCCGTAGCAAGGAAAGGTCGCCCCAAGATTATGGGGACTTCAAAATCGACCTCACAGTTGAGGATCACAAAATCTGCCGTCAATATGAACGTGTACACCCTCACCAGGACATCATCAATAATACGTAGGGGCCTCTTCATTGATCTATCCGCCATTTGCAAGAGCATAGAGGTCGCCCTAGGTTGTCTAATACCCAAGGTTTTGAACATAGAATGTGGCATCAAATTTATGCTTGCCCCAAGATCACATAGGGATTTTGCAAAGTTTGCACTACCAATCGTGCAAGGAATAGTGAAGGCACCCGGGTCTTCAAGTTTCGGTGCCATGGAGTGAACAATATCACTCACTTGGTGAGTCATCTTGATGGTCTCACACTCCATGGACCGCTTTTTTGTCACTAAGTCCTTCATGAACTTAGCGTAACCCAGAATTTTCTCCAAAGCCTCCACCAATGGAACATTTATGATAAGACTTTTCATCATATCAAAGAACTTTTTAAACTAGGTTGCTTGTTTCTGTTTTGCTAATCTCTGAGGATAGGGAGGAGGTGGCCTAGGCAAAGGTGCCTTGGGGACCACCGATTCCGGCATGTCAATTATGTGTTCCCTATATGGGTTCACATTCTTTTCCAAGTCCTCCCATTGTCATGAATGTCAATTCTTACTTCACCTTCTTTTGGATCATCCATCACCTGTTCAACATCAACTGGCAACTCATCTTGAGGCATGTCTTCATCATCATCAATAATCTTCTTTTGGCCCGACGTGCTAGTTTCACCACCTTTTCCACTCCTAGTAATCACCGCCATAGCATGACCGGTGTTGTTGTTGTTCCCACCCTTGAGGTTCACCACTGTATCACTCGGTAGTGCACCCTTCGGGCTTGTGTTTAAGGCATGTGAGATTTGGCCCATTTGTACTTCGAGATTCCAGATAGAAGTATTGTGGGAGGCCAACTGAGCTTCTGAGTCTGCATTCTTTTCCATCATCTGTTTGAACATGCTCTCTATTCTACCCATGTCGGAGCTTGAAGAACTTTGACCCTGAGATTGATACGGAGGAGGGTTGCTTGGTTGTTGGTACATCGGGGGCCTTTGAAAGCCTGACCCGCGACTACCTTCACCTACCCAATTGTTGTTGTTATTTCTTCCACTCCAACTCTCCTCGTTGTTGTTCCCCCGTTGCCTGTCATTATTGTTGTTCCATTGACGATCACCACTATTGCCCCAATTTCTAGAATTGTTGTTATTCCAGTTTCGTTGCCTTTGATTACCCCAGCTTTGACTATTACCCTGATTTCTCCAACCTTGGTTGTTGCCTTGACTATTACCATGCCCTTGATAATTGTTGGCATACATGACGTCTTCATCTTGGTCATCAAAATCCTCATCTTGGTCATGACCACTCGGCCCTTGATCACCTTGATCTCCACGGCTTTGCCTAGCATTCCCCCGGGGTCTCCTTTGCACATTAACTCCTTCCATAGCATTCACTTGCTTCGGCCCTTGCAATTGTTGGAGTTGGGCCTGAGCAAGTTGGTTCATGGTTGTTGTAAGCTCGGCAATTGCTTGCCCTTGTTCCTGGAGGTCCTTGTGGAGGCTATTTATACCGGTTTCCCCTTGAGGCACATTTTCTCTACTTTGCCATGCCGGAGAAGTATCGACCATTTCATATAGAATGTCACATGCCTCCGGGTAGGTAAGCTTCATAAAATTACCCCCGGCCAATTGGTTTACCACACATTGATTCGCCGTATTTATTCCCCGGTAGAAGGTCTGTTGTATCATAGCCTCGGTCATGTCATTATTCGGACACTCCTTGACCATGGTCTGATAGCGCTCCCATATTTCATGTAATGTCTCGTTTGGCTCTTGTTTGAATGCCAAAATCTCATCACGAAGAGCCGCCATGTGTCTTGGAGAAAAGAACTTAGTAATAAACTTATCTACAAGCTCGTCCCAAGTAGATATAGAGTGGTTTGGGAGACGCTCCAACCAATCCAATGCCTTTCCTCAAAGTGAAAAGGGGAACAATCGGAGTCTAAGAGCATCCTCCGGCACGTTGGTTTGCTTACTCCCCCAACAAGTATCAACAAAGCCCTTGAGATGTTTGTAGGCATTCTGATGCAGCTCTGGTGAAATACCCTATTTTTTCAAGGAGAGTGAGCATGACATTGGTAATTTGAAAGTTCCCCACCCGAATTCTCGGCGGGACTATGGCACTGGCGTACCCCTCGTTTGGTAGGACCCGAGGGGCAACTCTAGGATGTGGAGGTGGCGGAGGGTCTAGGATATCATCTTGGTTGTTGGCCTGTCGGCACCTTCTTTGAGGACGAGGTTGATTAATTTCCTCCTCTTGGTCATAAAATACCCCCTCTATCGGGATCATGTTGTCCAGTGGATCAGCCATACTACCTGAATAGTATCAAACAAAAAAGTCAAAAGCAGAAGGAAAGAGAAACACATTGTGCTTCTAGTCACTAAGATAGTCACACCGTTAGACTCCCCGGCAACGGCGCCAAAAAGTGTTCATCGCCCCACCAACATTGCTATATAAGTAGGCAGGCACGTGTTGTGTAGAATTTACCCGAGAAGGTCGGGATCGAATCCACATAGAGTCTTTATATGTGAGTGAGTGTCTAAGTGAGCTAGAAGGGAAGAATGTTACTAATTATACTTCTAAACATATTGGGTTGAATTATACTAAGATTAATTCTAAGGATTTTATACTAACTAATAATTGCGATGTTTTTGTTGGTGTTTTCTTATATTGATAAAGGCACTAGGGTCGTGACTTTTGCCTAGGTGGATGTGCGCCGGGTTTCAAGTCCAAGGTCGGAAATTCGCTAGGGATACAGCTATAGCCAATGCACTCAGGTGCCCACTCTATACCTCTCGGTAGTTTGAGTGGCATTACCCATATTGACTCTCTCGAGACCAATTGGGTATCAATTAAGCAAGCAAGTAAGGCTTAGGTAGGGTATTACTCTCTCGAGGTTTAACCCGTTAATTAGGGCTCAAGCAGGATTTTACCATTTCTGGGTTCAACCCAATTGATTGGGACTACCAATCTATTGATAATGCCCTAATTTCCTATTAGGCTAATTTTCTATAATCAAGTCCTCTTTCTCAAGAAGGATCCAAGTCATGAAAGGACTAATTAGTGTTTGCAACCACCAATTATAGCAATAACAACACCAAATTAGCCTAAATAGCTAACACCCACTAATTTCCCAACCTTAATTTAACAAACCCATTACATACCCACACTAGGGTTGAGCCACAACCCTAGTTAATGGGTCTAGCTACTCATAATAAAAGTAGAAACCAATGATAGAGAAGAAGAAGAACCCATTAATCTATAAATAATAATGAAAACTGAAATTTCAATGTTAAAATAGCAAGAACAAAGCTAAAAATGCAAAACCCTAGGCACAAGAACGAGTTTCAGCTCTGAAGATCTACCACGGTCCGCGAAACTTGACTGGGCTTTATTGTAGCTTGCTGAATCTGAACCATTGTGGACCGCGAAGATAGGATCGCGGCCGCGGTGGATTTTGCTTTGGGAATGGTTCTCTGAACCTGATCTTCGCGGACCGCGAAAATGCGACCGCGGCCGCGAAGAGGTTTTTCCTTGAATGCTGGTTCTCAGAAGTTGATCTTCGCCGACCGCAAAACCATGACCGCGGCCGCGGTGGATTTTGCTTTGGGAATGGTTCTCTGAACCTGATCTTCGCGGACCGCGAAAATGCGACCGCGGCCGCGAAGAGGTTTTTCCTTGAATGCTGGTTCTCAGAAGTTGATCTTCGCCGACCGCAAAACCATGACCGCGGCCGCGGTGGAACCCTGCCTTGCCTGCAGCATCTCTGAAGTCAGCCACCTCGGTTTCGCAAAAATTGGACCGCGGCCGCGGTGGCCTTTTGCCTGATAACTTTTTGTTGTCTTCGATCCTTTTGCTGGATTCACTCTTGTTTTGAGCATGTTTTAGACTGAGTGTCCTCAGTTTTTGTTTAATCCTGCAACAAGCACAATGTGTAAGCTTTCGTGGCTATTTTGTGTACAATTATATCCAAAACTCAGGTATAGAGGAACGGAAAATGAGGCAAAAATCCAAGTTATCAGTAACCCCCTCGCAAATTCTTGCAAAGCCTGGCCTACATACTCCGTAATCATTTGCTTTACCTGATCTTGCTCTACTGTTTGATCATTATCATTGTTATTGTTGTTGGGTCTTTCTTGGGATTGTTCCCTTGGAGCTCGTGGGGATCTTAAAGGTGATGGAGTTCCATCCCTTTGTTGGTTATTTCGTTGGAGTTAGACATAGTTCAGAGGATATTGCTTGAAAAGAAAACAAAGATTATCAAATTTCTGGTAACGGAACCAATTTGTTTAACCAAAGAATTATATCATTTGACCAAATCTGTTTTTAAGAATAACGCGGGTTTCTGATAACCAAGGTAAGACTGATAATTGTAACTAAATGGAATAATAAGATGCACGAAAAGTAAAGTGTATATCAATAGTAGTTTGAATGTCCTTTACAAGTTATATTTCATTCCCTTATATAGGGAGTTTCTTAATATAACATCTACCTTTTTCAATGAGTTTACATTAATTGCTAATTATGGAATTAATGTAACGTTACAATGAGTAACTGTAACTGTTGCGTGAAGGTTGTGTAACGTGTGGATCATTAATTGAAGATCTATGAATCTGCCCTTTGTTCCGCCCAGATACATTCTGACCGTGTCTCTTCATCTTCTCAATCAGGTTGAGACTCCCATAGCTAATTACCCCGTGGGTATGACCATGTCTCCAGGAATTTGTTCGATTCGATCGTTTTATTCCTTCACCCGTTTCTGCAAGGTTAGTAATAAAGATTGTAACTCAAAGTTATTGGACATACATGGTCTCGCTTCAAGAGATTCATTAGGAGTACCCCCACTTCCTGAGTTTGCTAACCTAGACTGGGGATTTTCCATAGTTATAGTGTTGTTAGGGGGTGGTGTAGGTGACGCGGCCGGTAACCCTCTCGCAAATTCTTGCAAAGCCTGGCCCACATACTCCGCAATCATTTGCTTTACCTGATCTTGCTCTACTATTTGATCATTATCATTGTTATTATTATTGGATCTTTCTTGGGATTGTTCCCTTGAACCTCGTGGGGATCCTAAATGTGATGGAGTTCCATACCTTTGTTGGTTATTGTCGTTGGAGTTCGACATAGTTCAGAGGCTATTGCTTGAAAAGTAAACAAAGATTATCAGATTCCCGGTAATGGAACCAATTTGTTTAACCAAAGAATTAGATCTTTTGACCAAAGTTATGTTTAGGATGAACGTGGGTTTCTGATAACCAAGGTAAAACTGATAATCGTAAGTAAAATACGTAAATGGAAAACAATAAGAAGCACAGAAAATAAGTGTATTGCAATAGTCGTTCCAATGTGTCTTACAAGTTATATTTTATTCCCTTATATATGGAATTTCTTAATATAACGTCTACCTTTTTCAATGATTATGCATTAATGACTAATTATGGAATTAATGTAACGTTACAATGAGTAACCGTAACTGTTGCGTGAAGGTTGTGTAACGTGTGGATCATTAATTGAAGATCTCTGAATCTGCCCTTTGTTCCTCCCGGATACATTCTGACCGTATCTCTTCATCTTTTCAATCAGGTTGAGACTCCCGTAGCTAATTACCCCGTGAATATGATTTGTCGTGCCTCTTTTCCTCGTACCTCTTCATAGATTCCTGTCCAGCTATCGTGTTTTCATTGCTCCACATAGACTGCTGAGTCATCAAGAATTATTACATGTGTGAAGCTCTTTTTTACCAATACATATACCTCTGAGTCCCATATGTATTTTCCTTTTCATAAAATAGACCAAACAGAAGGAATAATCAAGTGCTCGAGATTTCATACTTCAAAGCTCTAACACTTGGAGGACTATAGATATAATGGCAAAGAAGACTAAAAGTCAAAACTAAAGGCAAAGTAGACTAAAAGTCAGAATTCAAGCTTGGATTAGCCTAAAAGTCAAAAGTCAAGAGCTAATCAAGAGCAAAAAACAAGCCTGAGTCAAAAACCTTTGAAGTAGCCTTGATACGATGTAAACTTGCGAACACAAATTACATTTCAAGTTCCTACGAGTTTTTAGGTCAAGGGTAATAATTAGTCACAGGTTACTACATAGACCCGAAATTTGAAACCTGTTACAAAGAATACAGTTATGAAAGAGTTGTAGATGTTGTACAAAAAGTTATTTGTATACGTGAAAAGTGTTATATAAAATTTGGAATTTCAAAGCATGAAACTTCCTCAAATTATTCATGAAACTTCTTCAAAGTATTCTCTTTTCTACTTCTCATATTTTTACACCAATATGAAGTTGAGACGTCTTCTTCATTAGTGTCGTTTATAAAAGGGTCATCTTTTATAAAATTTCGTGTCTATCAAAATCATGAAATATTAAAGCATTTTTAAATGCAAATTTAAAAGCCAAAAGAGTAAAACAAAAACTCAACATCAAAATAAGCAAATTATATATTAAACTTGGCCAAAACTAAGGTACTTGTTTGATATCAAACCCCAAAACGAGATAAGGGAAAACTAATATCCATTCTAAAAAGAAAAAACTTCCCATCAAAAAGTTCCAAATAAAACTAAATAATGAAAACTGCTAAGGGGAAGCATCTAAGGTGGCATCATTCACTGGTACATCAGTAACAGAAGAAAGGGCTTGAGCACTAACTTCACCAGGAATAGGATCATCACCTTCGGGAACATGAACCTTGTTATGCAAAATACTTGGGAAATTGTTACTATGAATATGAGTGACTAAACTTCTAATCTAGGGTTTTGATGGAACCTATTGGAGGATGGTTTTCTTATTACGTTTAATTCAAATTTGCCTTAGCTTTTTCTATATCTGTTCAACTATGTTTACATTGTGGTTGATTGAAGAGCTCCCAATCGACTGTGCCTATTTAATGTGTATTTCTTGGAAGAGATTATATATTTAGGTAGTTGTTGAAAAACATCACTCCTAATGTATGTGAGGGATCAATACAGAGGGTTTAAAGGTGGTATTAGGAATAACAAAACCTTGGTGCGATCCGAGTGAGTAGTGACTTAGTGCCAGTTAGCTAGTTCGGAAGAATATGTCTAGTAAGTTGTGGTAGTTATTCGGAAGATAATTACGACACTTAAAGTACTCACGGTCGGTAGAGAATACTTAGGAAAATTTATAGGAAACGTAGCGGGGAGGATTCCGACAATAGGGGAAATCATAACCTTAGACTGTTCCAAATCTTTTCTACAACATATCCTTTGTTAGTTAACGATTACTGCATTTGAATTACTTGTCTTGTAGTTAGTAAACATCCAATTCGTCATTGAAATTCTGAAGGTTGATTACTTGAATTCATGAGAGTCTATTGGCTGTAATTAATAGGTTAATTCCCTATGGGATTTGACTTCGGACTTGTTAACTGGATTATATTTGCAACAATCGCTAGACCTCTTAGGAGGCATAGTTGGGCGTGATCACCTCATTTCCTTCGTTGCGAGTTTCGCTAGTCGAATCATCATGTTGATCTCCATCACATAAATTATCCTCATGTTGGTTGTTTGTCCCAATATTGAGTGAGTTGTTGACATTAATGGGTGCCATATTTGTTTTTTATTTACTAAAGAAAAGTGTCAAAATACTTTAGTAAAAGATGGATGGATCAAAGTAATACCACAATTGTCTATGCCCCGCGGTGGGCGCCAAACTGTTTACTTGTAAAACGGTACAGCTAAATTTATAACGTGGTTTATAAACATGTGAATTAAATTTATCTGAGAAAATAAAGTGATAAAGAACAAAATTGAATAAAGTAAGAAATAATTGAAGAAGAGGCAAGCCTGGGCCTCGAATTATGCTTTTCGGTAGCAAAAATAATAACAAGAACAAAGTTGTTGGCAAAATAATGTTACCAGTATAAGAGAATAAGTTTATGCTTTTTTCATGTAAGTATTTTGTGTCCTTCTCTGGATATAAATTTCTCTATTTATAGCTAAATTAGGGGATACAATATTCCCAAATCAAGCTCATCTTTAATGTGAATAAATACCTCTCTTGATAGTCGTATAATGATTGAGTATAAATGCTACGATTCCTTGTAATGGCCGATCCTTTAATTCTACCTTCTTCAACCATTATCGTACTTTCAAACTTCTCCTCTCATGTTCCAAAGTATTTAGAACTCACACACCACTGGTCAAATTGTAACGGCCGGGCCGATTGTTTCGTGAGATTTGCCTTGTTTCCTCTTTTTCAGCTTCTTCATGTGTTATTTAACCTATTTATGTTGTGTTGGTCTGGTTTGTTCGGGTTCGGAGTGGTCGTGGTGAGAAATGAGACACTTAGTCTCTTAAATTGGCTTTATAGTTGGAAAAGTTAACCGTGAGTTGACTTATAGGTAAATGACCTCGGAATGCAGATTTTATGGCTCGGATAGCTTTGTTAGGTGATTTGGGACTTAGGAGTGTGTTCGGAATGTGGTTTTGAGGTTCGGAGTAGAATTAGGCTTGAAATGGCAAAATTGAGTTTTGGCGATTTCCGGTCGGCAGTGGAAAATAGGCTATCGGGGTTGGAATGGAATTATGGAAGTTGGAGCAGGTCTGTAGTGTCATTTTGGAGGTATTTGCAAATTTGCAGGTCATTCGGACGAGTTTTGGGTGATTTCGGCATCTTTGGCGAAATGTAGAAGTTTCTAAGTTTATAGGCTTGAATCCGATGTGAATTTGGTGTTTTGGCATTGTTTTGGGTGTTTCGAAGGCTCGACTAAGTTTGAATAAGGTTATGGGATATTTTGGCGTGTTTGATTGAGGTCCCGAGGGCCTCGGGTGAATTTTGGGAGGTTAGCGGATCATTTCGGACTTGGGGAAAATGCAGATTTTGCTAGTGTGAAGGTTCTGATGTTCTTCTATGTGATCACGGGGGGTAAGTATGCGATCCCATAGGGCTATTTGGGGGAAGCATAGTTTTTGTGCTATGTGATCGCGTTAGTGGGGTGGCGATCGCATGAAGGTAGGACAGATGTGCAGTGCGATCGCGTGGGTGAGGTCAGTGATTGCGTAGGGGACTGAGGCGCGTGAGAGGGCTACGCAATTTCTCTATGAGAACGCGTCGGGAATGAACGCAATCGCATAGAGGGAGTTTGGTCTGTGCTTCGCGAATGCGCGTGTGGGGACGTGAACGCGCTGAGGTAAAGGGGCACCTGGGCAGTATATTTAAAAAGCCATCTCCGCGACCTTTAGCCATTTTCCACCATTTTTGGACGGATTTGATGCTTTTGAGAGAGATTAAAGAGGTAATCAAAGGGGAAACACTTGGAGGTAAGATTTTTGGACTCAATACTCGATTCTATGTTGATTTTTAAACCTGGAATTAGGGTGATTTAAACCCCCAAAAAATGGGGAATTAGGGCTTATGATTTGGAGACCTTTGAGTGGGGATCTGAGGGGCCATTTGAGGTCCGATTTTAATTTTCTTGGTATGTATAGACTAGTGGGAGCATAAGGATTCTTGTGATGTGATTTTTATCGAATTCTGAGACGTGGGCTCGGGGGTCGGGTTTGACCAATTTTGGGAATTGTGCTTAATTTTGATAATTTTTGAATGGGCTTTGTTCCTTAGCATATATTGATGGTATAAATCTGATTTTGGCTAGATTTGGAGCAATTGGAGGGCGATTCGAGGGGCAAGAGCATCACGGATTAGTATTCGAGCTGGTTTGAGGTAAGTAACGATTGTAAATCTAGACATGAGGGTATGAAACCCCGGTATTTCGTATTGTCTTGATAAATGAGGTGACACACATGCTAGGTGATGAGCGTTTGGGCGTGCACCGATAGGGATTGTGACTTGGTCCATCCCGTAGCGGTTATTTAGCCGCGTGTTTGATTTGAAATCATATGATATCCTGTATTTTAGAGATCTATACTTTATTATGGGTTGTATGCCATGTTTGGGGCCTTGTGCTGACCTGTTTAGATCCTCAGGGGTATTTTTCCACTATTCTCACACTATTTTGATAGAAAATTTATGAACTCATTCATGCTTTATATTTGTTGTTGTTATCACTGTTATCACCCAGTTTTATAATACTGTGAGGTATTTTGGGCTGAGTCCCGTGAGTTGTGATGAGTTGCCCAAGTGGCTTGTGAGGATGACTGAGTGAGGCCGAGAGCCGAGTTGTGAGGATAGTTATGGATCGGGCTACACGCCGCAGCAGATATTATGTGGATCAGGCTGCACGCCGCAACAATATAGCATTTGGGCTGAAGGAGCCCCTCCAGGAGTCTGTACACCCCCAATGAGCGCAGTCGACTATTATTTGGATCGGGTTGCACGCCGCAACGAATATTATGTGGATCAAGCTGCACGCCGCAACGGTTATATGTACATGGTACCTTTTGAGTGAGAGTGTTTAGTGTGAGCATTGACTTATGATAGTGGAGTCAGGAGTGACTGAGAGGCTTTATTTACGAGTGACACCGTTCCTGAGAGGTTATTACTTATGGAACTATTGTTTTTCACCTTCTTTACACTGAGCCTATTTGATAAATGTTGAGCTAATGTTTTATACAAGTTTAAACAGGAAACTAGAGTTTTGTGAAATATTTGGTAAAGGTGGATTCTTGACCTGATCTATTACCTTACTGGTACTTATTTTATGAAACTGTAAATTTAAAATGCTCGCCACAGCACTCAAGTCTTTAGTTGTGGTTGTTACTTACTGAGTTGGCGTACTCACATTACTCCCCGCACTATGTGTGCATATCCAGGTACCGGGTCAGAGTGCTAGCTAACTTCCATTTGCTTCGAAACTTGTTCGGGGTTAGAGGTAACTGTTTGGCGTCCACAACCTTTCTTATTCCTTTCCTAGCTTATTGATTTCTCTTGTTTTTTTTCAAACTTGTATTAGTAAAGATAGGATATCATGCAGTGTTTTTACTCTTTTAGATGCTCATGACGGTTGACTCCGGATGTTGGGGTCGTGGTTAGACTTAATTGTTTCATTTTTATTACTGTTGAATATGTTTAAAAGTGTAACTTTAACAGAATATGATAATTTATAGTTTAAACAGAAAGTGTTAATTGTCATTGAGGTAAATTGGCTAACCTAGTTTCACGATAGGCGTCATCGCTGCCAGTATTAATTTTGGGGTCGTGACACAAATGCTCGTAACCGGTACCAGCTATTTGCTGACTCATACCCTACCTGTCTTTACTGCCATGTGTCAACTCGACAAACATCTACCTGTCACTAATTACTTTTACCCCATAGAGAAGCATCAAAAGTTGCTTCATTTGATAAGGTGATTAGACTGGAGGTTAGGAAATTTCATGGAGACGATGTTCTAGAAAAGGAGAGAGTGGGGGGAGGGGTAAACGGGGATGCATAGAGGTTTAGTAAAACAGAAGTGGGATAAAAATTAACAACTTGGCAAGCTCACCCGTTAAATAAAGAGTTTAAAGATTAATTCTAATTGTCGTTTGAACATAAGAGCAATATTAGTTTAATTTTACAACAACAAGATTATGGGTGACCCAACATTAACAAAAGGGAAAAAGTAAATTATTTCACTAAATTTATAGCTACAATGTGACTACCCGATAGGTCGTTTAGAGTACCAGCCTTTGTTCTGTATTTCGAGACCTCTCATAGCTTCTTTTGATGTTATATGACTTTTGTGCGTGGTCCATGTCGTTTTTTGGAAAGCTTTTATGTGAAATTTTGAAGAAAGACTGATTTTTGGCTTTAAAAGCAACTAGAGTTAACCACTGTCATTCTTGGTAAATGATCACGGATTGGTGTTTTGACGTTTTAGGATTCATATGATATTTTTGGACTTGTATGAGTGTTTGGTTGGGGTTCTGGCTAACCTGAGCGCGTTTCGGCTTATTATGTGAAAATTGGCAAAATTGAGTTTTAAGTTGAAAATTTTGAGTTTTGATGATCAATTCTTGATATTTGATGTTATTTTGATGAAGTGAGTTAGCAAGCGAGTTTGTGTGATGTTATTACACTTTAATGCATGTTCAGTTTGAATCCCGAGGGGCTCGAGCGAGTTTCGTAAGTGTTATGGTTAAATTTGGAATTGTTGATGCACATCAGCTGGTGTGTTCAGGTTGCAGGTCTCGCATATGCAAAGACCTGATTGCAATTGAGAGACTCGCATTTGCAATTTCAAGCTCACAAATGCAAAATTGGGGTTGGGACAGAAGTCTTCTCAAGTGCGAAGTAATAGTTGCATTTGCGGACAGGCTGGTGGTTGCATTTGAAACCCGGAGTCGCATTTCCGACTTGGAGCTTAGGGTAGACAACTTCAAAAATGCGAAGCTTAGCTCACATTTGCGATGGAGGTCCACCTCGCAATTGGCGAAGGAACAGTCGCAATTACAATATTTTTAGGTTTGATGCACTCACCGCTTTTACAATCAGTGTTTTGCAATTGTGATGTTTGCAGTTGGGTAAAAGTTGGGATTAATGGGAATTAGCTCATTTTACACAATTTTTCAACCCTAAGATCTCTATAGGCGATTTTGTAAGACACTTTTCTCCCCAAAATTATTGGTAAGTAACTTTAACTAGTTTTCAATTAAATCCCATTACTTTTCCATGAGGTTTAACATCAAATCCATGAAATTCAAGGTAGAAATTATGGGTTTTGGGTAGAATTTAGGGATTTTATAAAACTGAGGTCAGATTTCAAAACAAATCACATAACCAGGCTCGAGTGAATGGGTAATCGAGATTTGATCAGAATCTCGGATTTCGACCATGTAGGTTCGGGGTTGACTTTTTAAATTTAGCGAAAGATTTAGCCTTTTTCATTCGTGGGTAGTTTCTAAAGCTTATTTTGAATTGATTGAATGATGATTTACTAGATTCGGTTGGTTTGGAGGCTTGCTCGATAGGAAAAGTCGTGGTTGATTATTAATTTGGTTGCGAAAAGAGGTAAGTACCATCGTTAACCTTGATTTGAGGTAATTAAGATATATTTGAGCCTATTTGATATGTGAACTATGTGTTGAGGACGACGTATATGGGAGGTGATGAGTTCATATGTGTTGGCCGATGGGATAAGCATGCATGTGGAAAGTTTGTCTTATTTGTACCATGTTGTTTCATTTCCTATGTCATCCATGCCATAGATAGATCATTTATTCTTTAACTAATCGTCTTTGTGTTTAGTGCTTATGTTGGAATTGTTGTGATGTTGAAAGTTGAAAGTTGAGTTTGTCGATTCCAATGTTATTGTCGAAGTTTAGATTACTTCCCACCTTGCTTGATACTTTGGGTTATTGTTGTTGATTGGTGAGGAAGATTGAAAAGCACTATGGTGTTTCCGTGCCATATTTGCATATTGATATCATTGATTGAGTGAATGTGAGGATAAAAGCACGAAGGGTGATGTCGTGCATGTGCATTTTTATTATGATCACGTGAGGATGAGAGTAAAAGCACGAAGGGTGATGTTTTGCACTTGCACTTATCTGATAATTTTAGGATGAGAGTAAAAACATGAATGGTGATGTCATGCGAGTTTATTAATTTCATTGTTTTACTTGATATTTGGTAATGTGAATTTTAACTTGGTGGTTTTGTTTCTTGGTTTTGAAAGAGCTTTAATTCATGATTATTTATTTACTTTTTCTGTCTAATGTCCCCTATTCCTGCCCCTACTCCGTTGTTTTATTTGACTCTTTACTTGTTATTCTTTTATGCATATGTAAAGTTGTACATGTTTACTTTAGTTGTCTTGTCTTAGCCTCGTCACTAACTCGTCGAGGTTAGACTCGATACTTACAGAGTACATTGGGTTGGTTGTTCTCATACTACACTTCCTGTGCAAATTTTGACATTGGTACTCGCGGAGTCCTAAGAGGTACTTAGCGGATACCAGACACTGATTCAAGGTAGAGTTGCATCCCATTCGAAGGCTTTAACGTCACTTTCCTAGTTTCATTATACTAGTTCCATTTTATTTTGGGTAGCATTGTGTTTCTTTCAGAACCTTGTATTTAGTTGGATCTAGAAGCTCATGTATGTGTGACACCAAATCTTGGGGTGGTTTAATGGTTTTAGAGTTGTTTCACATTATGCTATTTGTTCCACTATCGGTTATTTATTGCCTTTCTTTTCATACTATTTGTTATATTGGCTTGCCTAGCAAGCGGTGTTAGGCGCCATCACGACCTTTATTGGTTGGGATTTTGGATCATGAAAAGTTGGTATCAGAGCACTAGGTTGCCTAGGTCTCAGGAGTTATGAGCAAGATTAGTAGAGTCTTGAGGATTGCTATTGAGACATCGATAATTATCTTCTAGAGGTTGTAAGGTTTTAGGAAATATCAATTTCTTTCTTTCTCTATCGTGCGACTTTATTTTATCATTGAGTTTTAATTATTCTATTTTTATTCTCTCATAGATGGTGATGACACATACTGCATAAGTAGCGAATCAAGAGTCGGAGCCTAGGTTGCAGTCGAGGTAGAGCCAAAGGCAGAGGCAGAGCTCAGCCTAGAGTACGTGCAACAACACCTATTTCAGAGCTTCAGATCGAGCAGGAGGAGGAGATCCCTATATTGGCCGCGCTAGTTGGGTCATCTCAGGTTCCAGAGGCGTTCGGTTCTACTCCAATGCTTCAAGACACCCTAGCCCGCTTAGTTGGACTTATGGAGAGAGTGGCCCAAGCCGGTATATTCCCTATAGCACCATTCATTTATCAGGTTGGGGAAAAAGCATAGTATCCAGCTACTCACACTCCAGAGCAGATGGCTCATGGATATCAGACTTCGGTAGTACCGCCAATTAGTGCAGTTCAGACTGATATTTCTACACAGTCTAGGGAGATAACCATGATGTCATCTGATGGGTTAAAGAGGTTAGACAAGTTCATAAAGGTATTTCCTACTCACTTTGGTGGTACACCTTCTGAGGATCGCCAGGATTTCTTGGACCATTGTCATGAGGTATTGTGAAACATGGGTATAGTGAAGTCCAATAGAGCTGACTTCGCAGCGTTTTAGATGCTTGTCTCTGCCAAGAGGTGGTGGAAGGAGTATGTTTGGGGTATACCAGAAAATTCACCTCCTTCCACTTGGGCGCAATTCTCACCACCATTCTTGGAGAAGTTCATGCCCTTCACTTAGAGAGAGGATTTCCACAGTTAGTTTGAGCGCCTCCAGCAGGGTAGCATGACTATTACTTAGTATGATACCAATGAGACCATATTCATGGATTATCCCGCCATGCAATTATTTGATCCCTACAAAGAGGGAGAGGGTGCGGAGGTTTATAGATGGCCTCACTTACGGCATCAGACTACATATAGCCAGAGAGATTGAGGATGATATTTATTTCACTCAATTTGTAGAGATCCCTAGGCGGATCGAGAGGATTCATGGTCAGGGTAGAGAGGCGGCATCTGAGAAGAGGCCTCGTCATTCGATAGTTTCAGTGGTGCCTCATCTGTAGGAAAGGGTTTATTTGGTAGAGGCCATCTCATCAAGCCGATTCTGTTAGCGCTTCAGGCATCACATGGTTCTTTGGATGTCTTGGTTCTTATGGGTCTCATCCTGAGCAGCTAGCATACAATGCACCTTCAGCTCCTATCAGTGCACAACCGATTCAGAGTTATTAGGATGGTTATTCAGGTCGACAAGGTCAATTCCAGGGTCATCAGTCACATCAATCGAGGGCTAGTTATACTTGTGGAGATTAGAGACATGTCACGAGGTTTTTCCTTAGGTAACAGAGCAGCACACCACAACAGGGTACTCGTGCTATGGTTCTGGCTAGCCAGTGAGAGGCCATCCGAGAGGTGGAGGTTAGACCGGTGGGGCTTAATCCCACTTCTATGCATTTCGAGCTAAACCTGAGGTGGAGTCGTTTGATGCGGTCATCATATGTATTGTTCTAGTTTGCCATAGAGATGCATCAGTTTCATTTGATTCGGGTTCCACTTATTCATATGTGTCATCCTATTTTTCTTCATATTTGGATATGTCTCGTGATTCTTTGGGTGCTTCTGTTAATGTGTCTACTCCCATTGGAGATTCTATTGTGGTTTACTGGGTCTGTCGTTCTTGTATGGTCACTATCGGTGAAACTAAGGTTGAACTTCTATTACTTCACATGGTGGATTTTGATGTGATTTTGGGCATGGATTGGTTGTCGCCTTATCACTCTATCTTACATTGTTTAACCATGCCGGAGAATCCTCAATTGGTGGAGCGAGACTTCTGGTCACTCCACTAGCAGGTCCATTTCATACGTGAAGGCTCGACATATGGTCGAGAAGGGGTGTTTGGCGAATTTAGCTTATATTTGTAAGTCTAGTGAAAGGTACCTTCTATGGATTTAGTTTTGGTGGTGAGAGAGTTCCTAGGGTATTTCCTACAGATTTGCCGAGTATACCTCCCGATCGAGATATTGACTTTTGTGTTGACTTGCTTCCAGGCACCCAACCCATCTCTATTTCACCATACTGCATGGATGTAGTTGAGTTGGAGGAATTGAAGAAGCAGTTTCAATATTTTCTTGACAAGGGATTCATTAGACCCAGTGTCTCGCCTTGGGGTGAACTAGAATTGTTTGTGAAGAAAAATGACATATCAATAAGGATGTGCATAGACTATTAGTAGCTGGATAAAGTCACTATCAAGAACAAGCATCTGTTGTCGAGGATTGATGACTTATTTGACCAACTTTAGGGTGCAAAGGTATTTTCCAAGATTGATTTGAGGTCGTGCTACAATCAGGTAAAGATTAGGGTATCGAATGTCCCTAAGACAGGTTTTCGCACTCGGTATGATCACTACGAGTTCTTGGTGATGTCATTTGGCCTAACTAATGCCCCGACAACCTTTATGGATTTGACAAACCGGGTGTTCAAGCCTATCTGGATTCCTTCGTGATTTTCTTTATTGATGATATTTGATTTACTCCCGTAGTCGATAAGAGCATGAGCAGCACCTACGGATCGTACTTTAGACTTTGAGGGATTGTCAGTTATATGCCAATTTTTCAAAGTGCGAGTTCAAGTTAGACTCGGTTGACTTTTTGGGGATGTTGTATATTCCGACGGCATCAAGGTGGATCCTAAGAAGATTGAGGTGGTTCAGAACTGACCTAGGATTACTTCATCTATAGAGATACGGAGCTTCTTAGGTTTGGTGGGTTATTATCGCCGGTTTGTGGAGGGGTTTTCATCTATCTCAGCCTCATTGACCAAGTTGATCCAGAAGGGCACTCTTTTCAGGTGGTCCAACGAGTGTGAGGTGAGCTTTCATAAGCTCAAAACTGCATTGACTACAGTCCCACTGTTGGTGTTTCCTATAGGTTCAGGATCTTAGACCGTGCATTGTGATGCATCACGTATTGGACATGGTACAATATTGATGCAGGACGGTAGGGTGATTGCCTATGCACCTCATCAGTTAAAAGTTCATGAGAAGAATTACCATGTGTATGATTTTGAGTTAGCAGTCATTGTTCACACGCTAAAGGTTTGGAGGCACTATCTATACGGCGTTCCATGTGAGGTCTATACCGACCATCGGAGTCTCCAACACATGTTCAAGCAAAAACACCTTAATTTGCGGCAGCGAAGATGGCTAGAGTTGCTGAAGGACTATGATATGACCATATTATATCATCTGGGGAAGGCCAGTGTAGTGGCCGATGCATTGAGTAGGAAGGCTGAGAGCTTTTCTTTATTTAGTTGCATTTCATGCATGTTTAATATTTTAAAATCATAAAAATTGTCACATTTTTTCATTTCATGTAATCTTAGGTTTAATTCGCATTTTTAGAAATTAATTACCCTTTAATTGATAGATTAATATATAAAAGCGACAAAAAATATACATTAACTTAATCAATTAGTTTATTTAATTAGTTAAAATATTGATTAGGTCGTTTTAATAAATGAAATTTAATTAGTAGTAAGATGACTATTTTTAAAAAAATAAAATTTGTCATTGTTTCAAATTGGCCTAATTTCAGCGCCCAAAATCTCAGGCCCAACCAAATTGCCCACATTACAACCCTAATCCCATCCCCTATATAATTAAGACCTAATTTCCAAAAAAGAAGGACCGATCCCTAAGAGAAAAATAGACACCCTTCAGCCTTAGACCCTCCTGACAATAGCAGTAGCAGCGGCGCAACAGCCCCCCGACCTTCTTCTTCTTCACTTTCACCATGGCTAACTCCTTTCTTCCTCATTAACAAAGAAGAAAAGAGACCCGCCCCCACCATCTCTCTGACTCCATTGGCAAACCCCCCTTCAAGCCCTCAACCAACGACCTCGTCTTATTCATTCTCCCTTGAGAAAAACCAGCGACGGCACCACCTTCCTTCTTCCTCGCTGACTCTCACCCAAAGAAAAAAAGGGAGATTTTTAAACCCATAAAAAGAGAGAGAATATTTTCTATCTTTCAAAGTCTTTCATATGAAATTAAAAAAAAAGAAATAAAATTAATCAATACTCAAAATCAAACATGTCCTTCAGAAATATTTTTCCAAAAAAAAAAATCAGAAAACAAAAATCCAAAAAAAAAAAAATCTTTGTTTTTCTTTAAAAATTCCTCTTTTGAAAATGTAGAGGCAACATCCGAATTCCAAAAATATTTTCTTTATTCTTAAAAGAAAGAAAAAATAGATGAAAAAATGATTGAAATGCAACAAAAATAATTTCTTCTTACTTTTGAAATTCCGAAAGTTCAAAACAAAAGAAAAAAAAAGGAATTTTTAGAGGTCTATCATTCAAAAAAAAATCAAAAAGCGAAAATCCAAAAATATTTTCTTTCTTTAAGAAGTATTTATCTCAATAATCTCAACAAAAAAAAATCATCAATCAAAAATCAAAATCCAAAATATTATTTTCTTTATTTTGAAGTAACAAATAGTAAATCAAAAATCCAAAAAAAAAAAAAAGATACTCTTTTTCTTCTATAGAAGTGTTTCTTCCAAAAATTTCAAAAAAAAATCAGAAATAAAATCCAAAAATATTTCCTTTTTCTTTTGAAGTTTTTCTTTCAAATTAATTAAATTTCAAGAAAAAAAATTAAATTCCAAAATATTTTCTTTCTTCTTTAGAAGTCTTCATTTCAAAAATTTCAAAGAAAAAATCAAATAAAAATCCAAAACAAAAATATTTTTCCTTCTTTTAGAAGTCTTTTTTTCAAACATTTGAATCAAAACATAAAAAAAAAAGAGCCAAAAAATATTTTCTTTCTTCTTTTAAAGCCTTTCTTTCAAAAATTCAAAAAAAATAAAATGAACGAAATTCAAAAAAAAAAAGAGTTAGCTTTATTTACTCCATTCTCAATCTTCCCGAACTACGCAAGATCTGATTCATGCGGCGTCATGATACGTAGGCAATCCCCATCGGATTCGATCATAGCCATAGAAAAAGAGAAATAAAATAAAATTGAGTGAATAATAAATAATAAAAAAAGGAGTGAAAAAAAAGAAGAGTGACAAAAAATAACCGAGAAAAATAAAGAGCGAAAATAACAAAAAGAGAAAAAAAAGAAATCGAGATATGAAAAAAAAAGAAGAGGGAGAGACAAAATTGGAAAGGGACATTCAAAGGGCGGGATGAAACACACAAACGTTCAAATACATGGTAGACGCGTTTAACTGTTAGGTGCATTGCATCCCCAACATGCGATTTCCTATATGTTAAATGTCCCAAAAATAACAAGGTTGTTTGATGTGCAAATTAGCAAGGTTTTGGTGGTTGGTTTTGTTGGTAGTCCGTTTCCATCTTTTACAAGATCCAAAGGTAGAGATGCCCTCCACAAGTAATCTGCCAATCAGCGGTCCTGAGGATATCCCGTCATCGGCTATTCCGCAGTCGGAATCAGCAACTGCTGGAGAAAATAGAATGATACGTTGCCGCATGTTGGAAATGTGGGACGCTGGTCTAATGGTAACCGCCAAGTGTAATCCCTGGTTTTCCTGAGCTGATTCCCAGTCCAGATGAGCTGTCTAACATCCTTTTGCCCAACCCACTCATCCCATGTGGGCACCCTCTAATGCCGTCAAATGGCCCCGGAATGCCTTCTGTGGATCACCCCCAGGCGCCGAATTTAAGGGCACAACAAGCAATGTTTGTTGCACCACCAGTCTTCACTACGACACATCCAACAGTGCCCAAGCCGAACTCTTACCCTCAACACTCGCAATATGAGTCTCCCATGGGTCAGCAAAGAACAATGAGAAACCCCGAGCAGGAAGAAATGGCTCGGAAGATGAGAAGCCTAGAGCAAAGCTTAAAGTACTTACAAGGTTTGAGTGGTCAGAAGAGTCTCTCCTACTTCGATTTATGCATGTTTCCACATGTTCACCTGCCAGTTGGCTTCAAGACGCCAAAGTTTGAAAAATATGACGGGCACGGAGACCCGATTGCTCACTTGAAACGATATTGTAACCAGCTGAGAGGTGCTGGTGGAAAGGAAGAGTTGCTAATAGCCTACTTTGGAGAAAGCCTCACCGGGATCGCTTCTGAATGGTATATGGATCAATAAATTACCCATTGGCATGTGTGGGACGATTTGGCCCGAGACTTTGTCCGCCAGTTCCAATATAATGTGGAAAACGCACCTGACAGGAACTCTTTGTCCAATTTGAAAAAGAATATTGCGGAAAGCTTTCGCGAATATGTTGTTAAATGGCGTGAGCAAGGCGCCCGGGTAAAGCCTCCAATGGACGCAGCAGAAATGGTTACAGTCTTCCTACAGGCCCAAGAGGCGGACTACTTCCAGAACATGATGTCTGCTATGGGTAGACCGTTCGCTGAAGCTATCAAAATAGGGGAGATGGTAGAAAATAGTTTGAAAACGGGCCGAATCTTGAGTCAATCTGCTTTTAAGGCCACATCACATGCCATACAGAATGGTTCGGAGGGTTTGATGAACAGAAACGAGAGAGAAGAGGGAGCCATGATGGCTTCAGGCCCTAGGAATTCTCGACGACCTCGGGAATATCCAGGCCCATTTCCCAGAGCTTCACAGCACTATTATCCTCATCAGGAAGCAGCCTATGCTATGTCCCCCATCCCCTATGCAGTAATGAACGCTCAGCCGCATCCCCGACCACAACATTATACCCAAAACCGAGCTCCACTTCCTAGAAATGTTCATCCTTACCAAACTCCATATAATCCCCAATCAAATGTTTCCCAATACAATCCTCGCCCAAGAGAGCCTTTCAAAAAGAATCAGTTCACCCCTATTGGTGAATCATACTCTAGCTTGTTCCAAAAGTTGGTCAGGATAGGTCTGTTGCAGCCAGTGGCCCCAAACCGGTCGAACCCCGAGTCCCCCTCGCACCGAGCTTATGCTAGATGTGAATACCACTCAGGAGCAGTGGGGCATGACACTGAAGATTGTTGGACTCTTAAAAGAGTAGTGGAAGACCTCATCGAGGTCCAGGCAATAATGCTTAGGGATGAAGAAGACCCTAATGTAATGAACAATCCCCTACCTGCTCACACTGGGCCAGTAGTCGGAATGATTTGTGAAGATGAAGAATTTGATCCGGCACTGAAGGCCATTGCAGCCATTGTCGAGATAAAAGAAAAGCCAAAAAACGGTCGTCAAGCCTGAAAGCTTCCCCATCATATGGGAGTCTCGATAGCCAGTCTTGCTATCCTTTCTGCGTCCGGATTATCTCAGGGTGTGATCCGGATGTTTTAATTTATTGTCTTACTTTCCGATGTAAACCCTTCTATTTTTAAACTTCGAAAAAAAATCAAATGGAATTAATATTTCATTTTTTAAGAATATCTCTTTTCTTAATCTTGTCTCTTTTCTTACTCTATTTTCAGTTCTGTTTAAATGCAGATTTCAATAACATGACATGCTTGCGGACTTCATGCCCAGATCCTAAAACGCTGTCAGACTTCAAAATAATGAATCAATGATCAGAATGCAAATAAAGTTAGCTTAAGGAAATAAAACAATGAATCGGAACAGCCAAAAGAAAATTGGTCCAGGTTGGAAAGGTCCATCATTACTACAAGAGTACTGCCAAAAGAGTGCGTTTGTACTTGGGATACATCAAAGAAAATGTCTCTGAAACAACTGTCAACGCAGGTGCAGCCAAAAGATCCTAAAAGCTGTCAGACTTCGAAATAATGAATCAAGAATCAGAATGCAAATGAAGTTAGGTCAAGGAAATAAAATAATGAATCGGAACAGCCAAAAGAAAATTGGTTCAGATTGGAAATGTCCATGCATTGCAACCAGAGTACTGCCAAAAGAGTGCGTTGCACTTGGGGCTCGAAGAAAATGTCCCTAAAACAACTGTCAACGCAGGTGCAGTCAAAAGTTACTATGTTTGATCCTCCATATATTTTCAAATATTCTCCGGTTGGGATGACAAAGGCTTTCATTCTCGCTACCCAAACACTATTAACCCTTTTGCAAACCCTTTGAGCCGGTTACTCTTCTTTGATTACCCTCTTTGGAACCCGAAAATGTTATTGGAAAACAAGGAAAAAAAATGTTGAAAAATGAAAAAAATAAATGAAAAAGAAATAGGAAAAAGAAACAAAAATGATGAAATGGAAAAAAAAAGAGAAAACAAAACAAAACAAAGGAAAAAACAAAATGAAAAACAAAAACAAAAACAAAAATGTTTCCCTGAACTACGTTTGACTTGATTCCGAAAGGATACGTAGGCAGCCTCTCCCTGAGGTTCAGTCACACCAAAATAAAAATCCACATTCCCCCAAGAGTTTAAGCTGGGGCAAGTGTTAAAATTCGGCGATGTTTTCGCCTGAAAGGTTCCAAAGTTGTAATTCAGTCCAAATTCTTTTCACCAAAATCCTGTTCAAGTCCTTCCGATCAATCGGCAAAGATGTACAAAATTGGAGGATACAGTTGTTTGGATCTAATACAAGCAAATGAGAGAAATTGAAACGAGAGAGTCTTATCGGTGAAAAACTACACGGGCACCGTGAGGCGACGATAAGAAGAGAAATGAAGATGAGAGAGTTTCATCGGTGAAAACCCACACGGGCACCATGAGGCGATGGTAAAAAGAGAAATGAGAGAGGTTAGTCGGTGAAAACCCGCAAAGGGCACCACTGATCGAAAAGAGGATAATTGGTCACCGACATGGAAACGGTCTGGGGCAAGGTTTTTTAATCTCGAGGTAATAGTTGTGATGAATTTCTGAGAGTCGGACGGTTTACACAGATCAGGCATCCAGTCCAAAAGGCATGTCATGTTCATTGAAGTCCGCATGCACTCCAGATAAGTCCTTCTTTCCTTTCCCCGAAAGGGACACCTCTTGTTTAAATTCATTGTCCATACTGTCATTTATTTTTCTTTTGAATCCCTTTCGGTCTAACTATGTTCCTAAACTAAGGCAAAGAAAGGATGGCAAGACTGATTTACATGGCTCTCATTTGACACGGGCCAACATGCAAAGGGCGCCAAGCCTCAACAAGGGGCATCGAGTCAATCCCGACGGGCCGCAACGCCCGATGCTTTAAAGGCAAAACCTTTGAAAGGAGAAAACCAAATCAAAATACTTATAAAGGCAATTGAAGTAAAAGGATGGGTCCCACGTGGCTAACTCTCTTGGCAAAGGTCAGAAAGCCAAAAATGCTCTAGATGCTTTAAAAGTTAAACTTGGAGGAAAATCGGAAGTGCAAGGCCGATGGAGGCAAAATTAAATTGGAAAAGGTTAAGTCCCACGCGACTAACCGGTGCAGCAGAATTTGAGGGGGCCAAAACTTCCCCGATACTTTGGAAATCTAAAAGAAAATCAAGTAAAAGGCCTACAAAGGAAAAATAAAGATTGGGTCCCACGTGACCGATAGCCATGGTAAAAGCTGCAAAATCGGGGTCCCCGAGGTCAGAAATGAAACCCAATTCCCAGCAAGAAAGTGAATACTTGAGATCTTCGTCACAAGAATTGAGATTAAGCGGTCGAAAATCAAGGCCAATCACCGTTTCAAACTAATGAATTGTTCTTTGTTTGAAGGGAAAAGGTGTAACTTAAAACAACCTTGCAAAATGTAAGTATAACCAAAAGAAAAGGCGCAAGAGCTAGAAGCAGCTCTGCAGCAACAACTCCAAAAAGGGAAGTTTCTCCAAAAATCATTTCCCACACTTATTCAAAATAAAAAGAAGAGCAATGGTGTTGAAATCAACCCAAAATAGAAGTGGCAAAGGGTCTCCAAACCCTAGCTACATCTTTTCCGATCAAGGGTATCCATTCCCTGGTTGATGATTTCTTTTCCAATCAAGGGTATCCATTCCTTGGTTAATTTCTTTCCCGACGCAGGGTATACACTCACGTAGTCGATGCCAATCAAGGTATACATTCCCTGGTTGATGATTTCTTTTTCCCGACGCAGGGTATACACTCCCGTAGTCGATGCCGATCAAGGGTATACATTCCATGGTTGATGATTTCTTTTTCCCGACTCAGGGTATACACTCTCGTAGTCGATGCCAATCAAGGGTATACATTTTCTGGTTGATGATTTCTTTTCCCGACGTAGGGTATACACTCCCGTAGTCGATGCCAATCAAGGGTATACATTCCCTGGTTGATTTCTTTTCCCGACGCAGGGTATACACTCCCGTAATCGATGCCGATCAAGGGTATCCATTCCCTGGTTGATTTCTTTTCCCGACGCAGGGTATACACTCCCGTAGTCGATGCCGATCAAGGGTATCCATTCCCTGGTTGATGATTTCTTTTCCAATAAAAAGTATCCATTCCCTGGTAAATTTCTTTTCCCGACGCAGGGTATACACTCCCGTAGTCGATGCCGACAAAGGGTATCCATTCCCTGGTTGATGATTTCTTTTATCGACGCAGGATATACACTCCCGTAGTCGATGCCGATCAAGGGTATCCATTCCCTGGTTGATGATTTCTTTTCCGACATAGGGTACACAATCCCTAGTTGGTGTTATTTTGCAACATAGGGTCCCAACCCCTAGTTGATCTTGCTTTGAGTTATAGGGTATTCACTCTCTAGTCTACAATAACTCCGGATGCACTGCTCCCAGTTTTTCATCGCTTTCAATAATAAAGTAGTATAGATTTCCTTACAATAACTCACAAAATTTTCCTAGTGAAAACTGGGGCAAAAAATTTCGTTCGTTTGCTTTTTGATTTTGTGCAGAAGCATTTTTAGGATAATGGATTCGAGACAACCAAAAGAAGACGTCTCAATTCAGAATAAAAGAAGAGAAGAAAAAGAAAAGAGTTGAACCCCAAAGTGCAAAAGCGGGAAAGACGTGGACTATTCAGGACGAGATTGAAGTCATCCGTTCTGTATATCCTGCTTGGATCCGAAAAGCTGAAGAAGATTTAACCAACACCTACAACAAACAAGCATTAAGATTCAGATCAGAGTCTGTACAAAGAAGCAACCAAGACTCAAGATCAAGCTTTAGAAGACCCGTAGATAGGAATCTTGTAACTCGTAACTGATAGGCTTAGTTAGTCTTTTTCATTTGGATTTTGATGCAATAGCAGGACCATGAACGGGAGCCTCGGACGGAACCTCGCTCGACTCTCGAACTCATCACTCCATCACTCCAAAACTTCTAGAACTACACTGACCTGATTCCTTTATAGCCAAGGATATGTAGGCAACCTCTGAAGCAAGGTTCGGTCAAAAAAATTTCAAAATGCTTCCAAATGGAGTACCAAACGGGCAAAAATTACTCGTGGTTGCTCACTTTATCTTTGCCCGAAAACCCTTCATGTTCTCGAGCAAAGAGGGGTAGTTGTGAACACCCAATTTTTGCTCCGCATGGAAATTACTCCTAAAACTAATTAAAAAAATAACTTTTAATGAATTCTAGGAACTTCTCTTTATTTAGTTGCATTTCATGCATGTTTAATACTTTAAAATCATAAAAATTGTCACATTTTTTCATTTCTTGTAATCTTAGGTTTAATTCGCTTTTTAGAAATTAATTACCCTTTAATTGATAGATTAATATATAAAAGTGACAAAAAATATACATTAACTTAATCAATTAGTTTATTTAATTAGTTAAAATATTGATTAGGTCGTTTTAATAAACGAAATTTAATTAGTAGTAAGATGACTATTTTTAAAAAAATAAAATTTGTCATTGTTTCAAATTGGCCTAATTTCAGCGCCCAAAATCCTAGGCCCAACCAAATTGCCCACATTACAACCCTAATCTCATCCCCTATATAATTAAGACCTAATTTCCAAAAAAGAAGGACCGATCCCTAAGAGAAAAATAGACACCCTTCAGCCTTAGACCCTACTGACAATAGCAGTAGCAGCGGCGCAACAGCCCCCGGACCTTCTTCGTCTTCACTTTCACCATGGCTAACTCTTTCCTTCCTCATTAACAAAGAAGAAAAGAGACCCGCCCCCACCATCTCTCTGACTCCATTGGCAAACCCCCCTTCAAGCCCTCAACCAACGACCTCGTCTTCTTCATTCTCCCTTGAGAAAAACCAGCGACGGCACCACCTTCCTTCTTCCTCGCTGACTCTCACCCAAAGTAGAAGGCCGCTGCCTTCTTCATCACTTCACAGCCACACACGCCGCTCCTTGCTTCTTCTTCCTTAAAGAGACTTCACTTTTGTTTTGTAAAACTTCCATAGCCGTGAAATCCCACCTCAAAAACCATCCAAAACACCACCATTTACTGCTGAAAAATGCAGCAAAACAAGCACAAAAACATAGCAGAAAACAGGTCCAAATCGCCATTCCCTGTCATGGAGTTTGTCGATTTTGTGTTCCCGGTTTAGTTCCGCCGAGTTTCGAGGTCGCCGAGGGTCGTTGTTCGAGGTTGCTGCCGGTTTTTGGTCGAGGTTGTAAATCCGTTATTTGATTGTCGAAGTTTGTTTCACCGGCTAATAGGTATGTGGTGTTCATCTGTAATCACATATTTGGATCTTTAAATGAAGTTTTCCGGCTATATCTGTGATTAATCTCACGAACTCAAATGCGTTTAATCGTAGATATGTTCGTATTCGCGTTGAATGGTCTGGTTGTACGTTTCTAAACTGAATCGTTAATTAATTGTGTTCATTGTGATTTATTCTGCCAGAATACACTACTACTTCTATGTTAAGAAGCAGTTGCTACTTGAAATATGGGATTAAGCTACTTCAAATTTTAGTCAATTGTTTCTGTTTGTTAGCTATGGTGAAATATGGAATTAAGCTACTTCAAATCTTAGTTAATTGTGTCTGTTTGTTAGCTATGATGAACCCGTTTAGCTCGATACGGTAAAATGACTTTCATGTCAGTCTCATTTAAACTTAGGAGTGCTGAAAGGAAGCCAATCGTGTTTCTATAATGTTATACCCCTAATTCAATGGCCTTAGAATAATCTCAAACTCAGTCCTTGAACAAACATATACTTTGTATTCCAAAAATACCTCTTTAAGTTAATTTTACAAAGACTTAGGAGGACAACCTTTTTAAATATAGCAAAATGCTTAGACCCATCCTTAATTAGATAGATGATACATTTAGAATTTTAAACACATTAAAAATCAAAGTATACGTTCGCGTAACTTTGAATAAAAAATAATTTATCTAGTAATTAAATATACTTTTTCTTAAAATTGTGTATACGTTTACGTAACACAAATAAAGATTAAAATAAACACTTGTAGAGACACCTTTAGGAACGAATTTCTAAAAATTATCGGAATTACGTACACGCCCGTGTGACGTGATTTCGGTTTCTTTTTGACAATAAAATGAAAAATACGCGCTTGCGCAACTTTGGTTATCTCTTTAAATAAATTCAGTGTCGAGAATTATGTACACGTCCGCGTGACATGATTTTTGACACATCCCAATTTCCACGGGTTTATGCATACGTGGCCCGTCTCAAAAAGAACTCTTTGAATACAAAAGAATAGTAAAAGCGGTAATGAATATAAAAATGCACATAGGTATAAAATCAGTAATTAAACAATTTAGGCCAAGTTTAATCATTAAAGCGACCGTGCTTGAACCACGGAACTCGGAAATGCCTAACACCTTCTCCCCGGTTAACAGAATTCCTTACCCGGATTTCTGGTTCGCAGACAATTTAAAACAAAGTCAAAATTCCTCTGTTTTGGGATTTCTAACAAAAATAAATGGTGTCCCGGAACACCGTAAAAAGTTCGGGTGGCGACTTTGAATAAAATAAATCTCAAAATCGAATAATGTCACTTAAAGTGGAAAAACTCCTTTATTACTCTTACCAGGTGAAAAAGGAGGTGTGACAGTTGTTACTTGGTGAGGAAGAGTGAAAAGCGCGAAGAGTGTTGTCGTGCCACATTAACATATTGATATAATTGATTTAGTGAACATGAGGATAAAAGCACGAAGGATGATGTCATGCACATGCTTATTTATCATGAGAGGTTAATGCACGAAGTGTGATGCTGTACATATGCATTTTGTTATGATTACGTGAGGATGAGAGTAAAAGTATGAAGGGTGACGTTGTGCACTTGCATTTATATGATGTGGTGAGGATAAGAGTAAAAACATGAAGGTGATGTCGTGCGAGTTCACTGATTTCATTTTAACTTGATATTTAGTAATGTGAATTTTGACTTGGTGGTTTGTTGCTCGTTCTTTAAAGAGGTCTACTTCATGATTTTTTATTTACTGTTTATGTCTAATGTCCCATATCCATGCCCCTGCTCCGTTGTTTCGTTTTATTCTTTACTTGTTATTTTATGGTACATATGTATAACTGTACAAGTTTATTATAGGTATTTTGTCTAACCTCGTCACTATTTTATCGAGGTTAGGCTCGATACTTACTGATTATATTAGGATGGTTGTACTTATACTACGTTTCTGCATTTCTTGTGCAGATTTTTACATTCGTACCAACTGAATCCTGAGAGGTACTGAGCGGATACCAGACAGTGATTCAAAGTAGAGTTGCATCCCGTTCGCAGTCCTTAGAGTCACTTTCCTATTTTCATTGTACTGGTTTCATTTATTTTGGATAATGTTGTATTTTTTCCAGAACCATGTATTTAGTTGGATCTAGAAGCTCATGTACTTGTGATACCAAATCTTGGGGCGGTTTTACGTTAGATAATAGTTTTAGAACTTATTATGTTATAACAAAGTTGTTTCACGCTATGCTATTTATTTAGTTGTCAATTATTTATTGCCTTTCTTTGTATATTATTTGTTGTATTGGCCTGCCTAGCAAACGTTGTTAGACACCATCACGATTCTTATTGATTGTGATTTTAGGCGACCTTTTTTGTTTCTTAATTATCAAAATGTACTCAAATTGTAAAAACTGGTGTTCAAATTTTCTTGACCGGGATTGAAAAAATTATATTCTTTCATTAACTATGTTAAAAAATAAAAAGCTAATGCGTTTAAGCGGTTGGAAGTTTTTGGTTTAAATAGAAGAAAACATATTTCGGATAACTAGATTAATATAGTTAAAAGACGTTTTCTGAGTTTTATCAAATAAGGTGTCCAATATTTTAAAAATAAATTTTCACTTTTAGTGGTCAGTTTTAGTATATCAAGAGAAGATAATATCTTGTTTCCTTTTATACTCATAATATTAATTATTTATTTCAAATTATTTTCTCAAATCCATTAAAAATATACATCAATTAATATGAATGGTAAATTACACTTTATTTATATTTTTTAAGGAATATACAAAGTTCATGCTGAACACATAAAAATGAAAGGAGAAAGTATAATTTAAGTCATCCAATGTAGACCGACAACTTGAGACAAAAAACTTTTATCCGCACTTAATACTTACCAAATTCGTAAATAATATAATCTTAAATGTTTGCTGTGTGATTATATACCACTTAATTATAATTAAGTAATAAATTTTTATATACAAACACATGTATTGTATTAATTTGCTTGGTTCAAACGTAGTAAATTTTTGAAAGTACAATTTGAGATGAAAAGGGTAAGTTCATGAAAAAAAATTATTCACTTTCATTTTTAGGCTGAACTTATGAGTGTAAAATATGTATAATTTGATTAATGTGTATTACCACTTAAATTATACTCATATACCGGATAGGCGAAGTATTTTCCCTGAAACCACCCACACTCGCCCGCCACCACCAAACCACGCTGCAATAAAAATCTCCTCTCTTTCTCTCTCTCTCTCGCACTAATTCAAATGATGGAAGTGAATGGTTGAATAATGGTAAATATGTCAGTTACGGAGCTGAAAGAACGGCACATGGCCGCTAACCAAACTGTAAATATCAAGCAGAAGCGTCTCCATCTACTTGACACTGACGGTTGCTCCTTTTCTTCATGAATTGCATATATTTAACTAAACAGGACATCTAATTTTTTTATTTTGGCAGTTGCTGGGTTTGCAAGGTCACAAGGTATAACTCCAGTCAGCTTTGGCCCGACGGATCTGGTTTGTTGTCGGATCCTGCAAGGACATACCGGTAAGGTAGATATTTGTGCTTCTCTTCCTACACATTTACTCTACCGTTGCACCAAGTATTGTCTACACTCTTGTTTATGCTGTGGTCTAAAGTATTTCTTCATTATAGTAAGAATTTGATATGCATTTACTGTATAACCTACCTACATGGAGAAAAGTTATATAGGAGCTCGATTTTTGTTTTGTTTTGAAACATATCATGGTGACAAATGGTGCATTTTTGTTTTAAGCATGTCTGGTCACGAGTTTATAACTCGGAACTGGGAAGAAAGAAACTTGTAGTTTTGATATGCTAGAGACACAATATTTTGGGAAAGGTTCGCTGTTATTTGTCCACAATATTTGCATCTAAAATATAAAATGCCTTAACTAAATAAGTGGACTACAATGCCTTAGCTAAATAAGCGGATAACTTCATATTTTCTCTAAAAGTGAATATCTTTTCCAATGCAAAAAGTGTTGACTGCAAAAATTGATCATTACATATCTAATACCTACTAAAGGTATTATATACTAGACATTTGTACTAGTATTTAAGTGGCTTGTAGTTCTCATAAATTTTCAACAAATACGATCAGAACCATGGAAGAGAATGACAATTTGGTTAATGAGGAAGAAAATTCTATTTTTCAGATAAATTATTCTATTTTTTTTTTAGATGAAAGTGATGTCTCTAATTGAATCCATGACGTGACGTACTATAAATGAAGAGTGATTGTTTTTAGGCTCATCAAGGTGGGACACTAGAGATTTTAATGAGATGTAAGTTGGTAACATTATAGAACTATTAGAAGGTCCAAAAATTGGAATGACTTTTTTCTAGTATAGACGAATTGCTTGATTTATACACGAAACATGGAAACCAAAAGATTTAGTGTATTGAAATGATCAATGTGTAAGATGGCGAGTCGACCAAGTACGTTTTTTCGTATGTAAGAGGTAAAACACTTTACAACAAGTATAGTGAGAGGACTAAATGTATAGATTGTGTTAACGATGTGATAGATGGTGAGTAAGTTGCCCTGTAAGCAAGGTAATTCAAGTGCATTTGCATCCACTTAACCCTGACATGCCTTGGCTTAATGTTGACCATAGGAAAATGACAAAGGCATTGAATAGGATAAATGAAGCAATTTACAGATCAATTATTAGAATTTGTGTGAGTGAGGTTTAACATGGGGGTGTTGAACGAATGGGATGCTTATCCAAGAACTAGAAATTTTTATTCACAGTAACAACTGAGGCTGTAGGAAGAATGCTAAGTCCATCCAAAAGCTTTTTATGAAATGCAAGGAAAGGATAGGGCTTCCTTCATTTGATGGATGTAGACTCGGAAGGTAGATTGAAAAATGTTATTTGGATTCATCAGCAGGTAAAGGCTGCTTGTGGACCTTTATGATATAGTTAACTTTGATACCCCATCCCTTGTGGACATGTATTGACTGCCATGTGCAACATTTATGAGCGTTAATCGCCTTTGTCCGTTAGTTTTTGGGTGTGCGTTGATATAGCATAAAGACGTTGAAATATTTAGGTGGATTTTCTGCTTGAATTTATGCTACGTGAGACATTCATCCAACTTGTATGTTGAGTGATCAATGTGAGAGCATATGCGTAAACAATAAGTCAACTGTTGCCTGACACTAGCCGTCGGTTTTGCCTATGACATATATATGTAAAGATGCCTACTAAGTTGAAAGGTGTTGCTGAATATAATATGTTGCAGCAAAGAATGAATTCAAAGCAAAGTATGGTTCACAGTAGAGGAATTTGAAAGAAGATGGGTCGAATTTACAGGAAGACATGATTTTTGAAAAGTAATAATTGGATGATCAAGTTGTATGGTGAACGAGAAAGTTGGGTACTTTTTAATCTCATAAATCTACTCTGTTGGGATGAGATCATCTACACAAGCAAGGGAATGCATTCCTTGTTTGATGGTTATGTGAATAGTAGAAGTACACTTTAGAATTCTGTTGAATAATAAGAGCTTGCAATTATAGCAAAATGTGACAATGAGATATTAAATAGAAGTCCAGATACACCAAAGTGAAATGTGATTTTGGGTTTTCGTGGGAAGAACAACTCCAATCCGCTCTTACACGAACATCTTTTTAAGATGGTCCAAAAGGAATTGGTGCGATTGTTGCAGTGTGATTTGTTTATTCCATTACACAAGAATGGGAGTGAGGTAGCTACACTGTTCGAGATGAATATTATTTACCGTTCGACTAGAAACAACATTTTTGGGAATCAATTTGTATTCAAGGTTGAATACTGACCTAGAGGCAATATGTTCAGTGCACTTGCAAGATGTTTGGGTTAATTGGTATTATAGGCTGCCACATAATGAAGGTGATGTCTCATAAAAGAGTGCACAAAGTGAATCCCATTACATATTGAGAAGATGATGAAATGATGTGTACCGTTATTTCTTGAAGATTTTTTTTACCGGAGGTTACCTATGTCACACCCCTTTTTACCTTTGAAAAGATAAAGTATTTTTCCAAAGTCAAAAGGTTTTCAATTTGAAAGCAACACAAAGATGTTTCCAAAAGGGATTTTCTCGGAGTCTCCATCTAATAATGGAGTTTTGTGTGGTAGGTCACCTTAAAACAAGTTTAAAAGCATTTTCCTTTGAAAACCAAAATAACTCCATTTACATGTTCGTGAAAGAGGATATTAGGGAAGGAGATTCTTTTGACGGGAGAAGGTGTTAGCCACCCCCAAATTCCATGGAAAACATCGTTGCTTACTTGATTAAGTTGGCTTTTGAAAACACTTTATATTGAGACCACACACACATTTGCTGACCTCGCTCGGGAGAATGATAAACGTTGCATTGGGAGGCTTGGATTAAATTTAAGATTTTGATTGGTTGGTGGGCTGATGGGTTTTGGGCTCTTGGGTTAGACGGGTCAGGTGGCTTTTGGGCTCATGTTGAGGTATCCGAAGTTTGACCTGGCTTGGTAGGAAATTTGATTCAAAACCTAAGTTGCTCGGACTCGGGTGCGGGTATTCGATACGGGGACGGATCCGAGTCTCGGATTCGGCAAAATCTAAATTTTAAGATTCAGGGTGCGGATCCGGATATGGATACGGGTGCGGCCGTGCGGGGATTCGGCCAATACAAAATAGAGCTATAAAAATATTGTAAATTTTGAGAGATATTCTGTGAGAAACTTACATGAATATTGTACAACACAATCTTTCATTCTCCAAGATGGACATTATTCTTTCATTGTTCTAAATCTGTTTTATTTTTTATTTTGAGAAATCAAAATCTCAATTTTTCTCCCAAATTTGTCGATGGACTCCGGTCAAAGTGTCCGAAGTCAGTTGTACGTATCCGGGACGTATACCGTCCCGGTATCGGTATCCGTCCCGTATCCGGGCGGGGACGGCACCAAAATCGAAGAGTCCGCGCAACTTAGTTCAAAACAAGACCTAACAGTAGCAAGCCCAAAAATCTCTCTAAAATAAAATAAAATACTACTAAAAATACTAATTAATTCTAGTTAAATCTTTTCGACGAATTTAATATCAATCACATCTAATGAATTTCCATCTACCAAAAGCTTTCCTCCAAATTAAGAGAATTATGAAATTCGGCAAATATGGTTAGAGCCTAAAATTACTCACTGAAACTGCAATTAAACAAATGTAATAACTTAGATATTAAGAATACTTAGTATAGTGAAACATTTAACATAATATATAATCCACGTATTATTATTAATTTTTTTTAACAAAAGAAAAGAATGCTTAGAATTAGTCATTCTTGTTTTGTACCTTGTAATACTTCAGTATTTTCACATACCCATATCTCATTAACACGTCCCGTTCCCCCATCTTGATGATCCTCAAAGAAATCATTCTCTTTTCATAGATCGTCATGCCATGAACTCCATTAGAGACATTCTCATTTTCGGATGAAAGATTGAATTTTCTTCCTCATTAACAAGACTATCATCCTCGAAGAACCAAACGTGTCATGTAAAGTTTCTCAGACATTAATGTCGTGAGAAAACACGGGAGAGAAATAATAATCTTGTTATTTTCAATGATACAATGAGCCCTATATATACAAATATTACATGTCCTACTCCTAGTACACATAGGATTAGGGTTAGTGTTATTTACTCCTATTTGACTACTTTAACTAACATTCCCCCTCAAGCTGGTGCATACAAATCACATGTACCGAGCTTGTTACATATATAACTAATACGAGGGCTACTGAGGGACTTGGTGAATATATCAGCAAGCTGATCATTCGACTTCACAAATCTTGTAGCAATATCTCCTGAGAGTATCTTTTCTCTGATGAAGTGACAATCAATCTCAATGTGTTTAGTCCTCTCATGGAACACCGGATTTGATGCAATATGAAGAACAACTTGATTATCGCACACAAGTTCCATCTGGCTGATGTCTCCAAACTTTAACTCCTTGAGCAATTGTTTGATCCAAATTAGCTCACATGTCGCCATAGCCATTGCTTGATATTCTGCTTCTGCACTAGATCGTGCAGCTACATTTTGTTTCTCACTCTTCCAAGACACCAAATTGCCTCCTACTAAAACGCAATATCCAGACGTAGAACGTCTGTC
>ML262473.1:0-10236 GCA_005239495.1 Nicotiana undulata
GGAAAACTCCTGATCAAGTATCACTCTTATCTTTGTTGATGGGCTCAAGCGAGCATCAAAAAACACTTTTGAAAATGCTGACGAAGCGCATGTACCGGCAGAGACCTCAGTCGAACAATTGGAAAGAATGGCCGAGCGTTTCTTTGCAGCAAAAAAAATTTCTTTTAGCCGGTATGATCTACCTCCCGAGGGAGCCGCTCACAACAAAGTCTTACACTTAATGGTTAAAAGTGAGGGATATTATGTGAAGAGAGTTATGCTTGATGGAGGTTCCAGGGTAGATATTTGCCCTTTATCCACACTACAAGGAATGGGAATCAACACTGAGAGAATAAGTCCGAATAATATCTGTGTTCGTGCCTTTGATGGAATCAAAAGGGACACCATCGGCGAAATAGACATAGTTATGACGATCGGCCATGTGTACTTCACTGTAACCTTCCAAATCCTAGATATGGATACCTCATACAATTTCTTGCTAGGAAAGTCGTGGATTCATGCCGCTGGAGCAGTACCCTCTACTCTCCATCAAATGGTCAAATTTGAATATGAAAACCAGGAGATAGTGATCCACGGGGAGGACGAGCAGTCAATCTACAGAGACCTCAATCCCTTGTCTTGAGGCCAGAGAGGGGAGTGAGCACATTGTCTATCAAGCATTTGAAATTGTGTCGGCCGACCAACATGAGGAAGGTGCTCCGTGCCCAAACCCTGCCTATCAAATGCGTCGATCATGGTCGCTACCGACATGATTAGACATGGATACAGACCCGGAAAGGGGCTTGGGTTGTCCTTGCAAGGTATCACTGAACCAATTTCTCTACCTGTCGCTGAAAAATTCTTCGGCATAGGTTTCCAAGCCTCAGAAGCCAATGTGGAATGGGCCAACGCTCGAAAGAAAGGTGGTTGGGACTTGCCTCAACCAGTTCCCCACATTAATGAAACTTTCATCGAACCACAATATGTCGAAGAAGAGGAAGAGGCCTTTACGGCCGAAGAAATCGAGGGAATCTGCGAGGCCATGAAACAGATGTTGCATGAAACTAACATGGTCCAGGTGGGAGAAGGCTCAAGCACCGCTGAGGTGCAATACATGGGCCCAAACGCCAAGTTGCAGAATTGGAAGGCTACTCCATTCCCCGTCAGGCGGGAGACTCGGTAGTTCAGTTTTGCCATCTTTCCTGCACTATGACTTATTTCAGGGTGTATCTTTAATTTATTGCCTTTTGAATTCCGATGTAAACCCTCTTATGTTCGAATTCGATGAAATGAAATCAAAATTTCATAGTGTATTATTCCTTTTGATTTTTGCTTATTTTTCTTATTTTCAGTCCTAATAATGCGGCTTTAAATAACATGACATGCTTGCGGACTTCATGCTCTGATCTTAATACGCTGTCTAACCTCGAAATAATGAGTCAAGAACCGAAATATGGCGAAGAAGAGGCTTTTAGGGAAGTAAATCGAGAATTAGAACAATTTGAGAATAAGCCTAAGCCGAACTTAAACGATATAGAACCCGTCAACTTGAGTAGCGCAGAAGAGGTTCGAGAAACCATGATAAGCGTCCACACTGATTAAAGAACTAAGGACGCTTTAATTCAACTCCTACTTGAGTTCAAAGACGTGTTCGCTTGGTCCTACGACGACATGCCCGGACTAAGTGTAGACTTGGTGGTACACAGATTGCCAACCTACCCCGGTCATCCACCCGTCCAACAAAAGCAGAGGAAATTTAAAACAGACATGAGTGAAAAAATCAAAGAAGAGGTCACTAAACAATTAAAGGCGGGAGTGATCCGGGTGGTCCAATACACTACCTGGCTCGCCAATGTGGTTCCAGTACCTAAAAAGGATGGAAAAGTCAGAGTATGTGTCGATTACCGAGATTTGAATAAAGCAAGTTCTAAAGATAACTTTCCACTACCAAAGATACATATATTGGTTGACAATTTTGCCAAGCACGAGGTACAGTCTTTTGTGGAATGTTATGTTGGATACCACCAGGTACTGATGGATGAAGAAGATGCAGAAAAAACGGCTTTTACTACACCCTGGGGCACCTATTGCTACCGAGTCATGCCGTTCGGCCTAAAGAACGCCGGGGCAACATACATGAGGTCCATGACCGCCATCTTCCACGACATGATGCATCAGGAGATTGAGGTATACGTGGACGATGTGATTATCAAATCTAGGACGCAAGAGGACCATGTCCAGCATTTGAGGAAATTCTTCGAACGCCTGCGTAAGTATGATCTGAAACTAAACCCGGTAAAGTGTGCCTTCAGAGTTCCGTCTGGGAAATTACTGTGGTTTATAGTCAGCCGACGGGGTATCGAGCTAGACCCGACAAAGATAAAATCTATTCGGGATCTTCCACCACCAAAAACCAAGAAGGAGGTCATGAACCTGTTAGGCAGGTTGAATTACATCAGTAGGTTCATCGCTCAGTTAACGTCCACTTGTGAGCCTATATTCAAGATGTTGAAGAAAGATGCAGCCATCAAATGGACAGACGAATGCCAGAACGCTTTCGACAAAATCAAAGAANATGGGTCGCTAAGAAACTCCGGCATTATTTATTGGCTTATACCACCTACCTCATCACTAGGTTGGACCCTTTAAAGTACATATTCCAAAAGCCGATGCCCACCGGGAGATTAGCTAAGTGGTAGATTCTGCTCACCGAATTCGACATAGTCTACGTCACTCGTACAGCTATGAAGGCTCAGGCTTTGGCAGATGACTTGGCGGAAAACCCTGTCGAGGACGACTACCAACCCCTAAGTACATACTTCGCAGACGAGGAGGTAAATTCAGTCGAGATAACTTCTGAGGACGCCAACACTTGGAAAATGTTCTTTGATGGAGCTGTAAATGCAAAAGGTGTTGGGATCGGGGCAATCTTGATTTCACCTATGGGATAGCATTATCCCGCCACGGCCCGCCTTCGATTATTTTGTACAAACAATACTGCCGAATATGAAGCTTGTTTAATGGGTATGAACATGGCCATCGACATGGATGTAGAAGAGTTATTGATCATGGGAGACTCGGATTTGATCATCAAGCAGGCTCAAGGAGAGTGGGAAACTCGGGATGTTAAGCTCCTTCCATACAGACAACATGTGGAAGATCTTAGCAAACGATTCAAAGCTGTCGAGTTCAGATATATTCCTCGATGCCACAACGAGTTAGCCGATGCACTAGCTACTCTAGCGGCAATGCTGCCATATCCGGGTAATGTTCACATCGACCCGTTGGAAATTCAAATCAAGGAAAGACATGGTTATTGCAACACGATCGAAGTGGAGCGCGATATCCAACCATGGTATTACGATATCAAAAGATTCTTGAAACCAAGAGAATATCCAGAGCAGGCCAATGGGGACCAAAAGAGAACCATCCGGAGACTCGCCAGCAATTTCTTCCTAAGTGGGGAAGTACTGTATAAGAGGACTCCCGATATAAATCTATTAAGATGCATAGACGCCAAAGAAGCCGAAAAGATTATGAACGAGGTGCACTCAGGAGTATGCGGTCCCCACATGAACAGATACGTCCTCACAAAGAAAATTTTGCGGGCTGGGTATTATTGGATGACCATGGAGAAAGATTGTTTTAGGTTTGTCCGAAAATGCCACAAGTGTCAAATACACGGCGATTTGATTCATGCCCCACCATCATAATTGCATCCTATGTCATCACCTTTGCCGTTTGTCGCTTGGGGAATGGATGTCATCGGGCCGATTGAGCCAAGAGCCTCAAACGGGCACCGATTTATTGTGGTCGCTATTGACTATTTCACGAAATGGGTCGAGGCAGTCACATTCAAAGCTGTCACCAAGAAGGCAGTGGTGGATTTCGTACACTCTAATATCATCTGTCGTTTTGGTATCCCAAAGACTATCATTACCGACAATGCCGCGAATCTAAACAGTAACTTAATGAGGGAGGTATGCGAACAGTTCCAAATCACACACCGCAATTCCACCCCTTACCGGCCAAAAGCTAATGGCGCCGTTGAAGCGACAAACAAAAATATTAAGAAAATCCTTAGGAAAATGATTCAAACTTCCAGGCAATGGCACGAGAAATTGCCCTTCGCATTATTGGGATATCGCACGACAGTACGCACATCGATTGGAGCTACTCCTTATCTATTGGTCTATGGCACGGAAGCCGTGATACCCGCAGAAGTCAAAATTCCCTCCCTTCGGGTTATTGTCAAAGCAGAAATTGAGGATGACGAATGGGTCAAGACCCGATTAGAGCAATCTGATCGATGAGAAAATGATGGTCGCAGTTTGCCACGGGCAGTTGTATCAACGAAGAATGGCCCGCGCCTACAACAAGAAAGTGCGGCCTAGGAACTTTGAAGTAGGGCAACTTGTGTTAAGACATATCCTCCCACACCACGAAGAGGCGAAAGGAAAATTCACTCCGAATTGGGGAGGTCCGTACATCATAAGGAAATTGCTTCATAAAGGAGCATTGTATTTGGGAGACATCGAAAAAAACTACCCTGAAACAACTGTCAATGCAGATGCAGTCAAAAGGTATTATGTTTGACCTCTTCATGATGACAACGCGGTTGATCGAAAGGATGAAGGCTTTTCATTCATGCTACTCCAAACACTACAATTTTGTAAACCCTTTGAGCCGGTTACTCTTCTTTGACTAACCTCCTTGGAACTTAAAAAAAAAGAGAAAGTAAAAAAAAAGAGAAGAAAAGAAAAATCAAAAGAAATCAAAAGCAAAACAAAAATCGAAACAAAAACAAAAATGTTTTCATGAACTACGTCTGACTTGATTCCGAAAGGATACGTAGGAAGCCTCTCCCTGGGGTTCAGTCACACCAAAATAAAAATCCACATTCCCCAAGAGTTTAAACTGGGGCAAGTGTTGAGGTGCGTCAATGATTCACTTGAAAGTTCCAAGGTTGTAATTCAGTACAAATCCTTTTTACCCCAAATCCTAGTCAAGTCCTTCTGATCAATTGGCAAAGAAAAGCCAGAATGGGAAAATACATCTATTTGGACCTCATATAAGCAATGAGAGAAATTAAAATGAGATAGTTTTACCGGTGAAAACCCACACGGGCACCCGAAGGCGACGGTGAGTAGAGAAATTAAAAATGAGAGAGTCTGGTGAAAACTCGCAAAGAGCACTACAAGGCGATGACGAGAAGAGAAACGAGAGAGGTTAGCTGGTGAAAACCCGAAAAGGGAACTACTAATCGAAAATAGGATGATTGGTCACTAATATCGACATGGTTTGGGGCAAGGTTTCTCAACCTCGAGTTAAATGTCGTGACGAATTTCTAAGAGTTGATGGTTTATATAGATCAGGCATCCAGTCCAAGACGCATGTCATGTTCATTGAAAGGCGGGTGCACTCCAGATAAGTTTTTTTCTCTCCCCGAAAGGGATATTTTTGTCAAAATTCTTTGTCCTCGTTTCCTTGTTGTTCCCTTTCAATCCCTTTCAGTCTGACTCTATTTCTAAGTTAAGGCGAAGAAAGGATGGCAAGACTGATTTACAGAGCTCTCATTTGACACGGGCTAATATGCAAAAGGCACCCAGCCTCGTCAGTAGCATCGAGTCGACCTCGACTGGCCATGGCCGCCGATGCGGCAAACTCAAAACCATTGAAAGGAGAAAATCAAATTGAAGTGCCTATAAAGGCGAATGAAGGGAAAGGTTAAGTCCCACGTGGCTAACCCTCTCGACAAGGTTTGAAAACCCGAAATACTCCAAATCCCCTAAAGTTAAAGTTGGAAGAAAAGTTATAAATGAAAAGCCAATAAAGGCGAAATAAAGTTGGAAAGGTTAAGTCCCATGCGACTAACTGTTGCAACAGAATTTGAGGGGGCCAAAATTTCCCCCGATACTCTGGAAATCCAAAAGGAAAAGCAAGTGAAAGGCCTACAAAGGCAAAGTAAAGCCAAATGTTGGGTCCTACGTGACCGATCGCCATGGTAAAACTTGGAAAGCCAAGGTCCCCGGGATTAGAGATGAAACCCAAATCCCCAACCAGCAAGCAGGCGTTTGAGATCTTCATCAACAGAGCCGAGATCAAACAGTTAAAATAATCACGGCCGTAAAACCAATCACTGTTTCAAACTAACAAATTGTTCTTTGTTGAAATAAGAAACAGGTGCAACTCAAAAGCAACCGTGCAAAAGCAGGTGCAACCAAGAGAAAAGGCGCAAGAACTAGAAGCACCTCTGCAGCGACAACTCCAAAAGGGAAGTTTTCTCCAAAATCCTTTCTCGCATCCTCCACAAAAAAAGTGTTGAAAACAGCTCAAAGCTGAAGTGGTATAGGGTCTCCAGACCCTAGCTACGCCTTTTCTGACATGGGAGTACACGCTCCCTAGTCGATGCCAATTAAGGGTATACATTCTTAATTGATGTTTTCTTATCCAATTAAGGGTATACATTCCCTAATTGATAATTTTCTTTTTCCAATTAAGGGTATACATTCCCTAATTGATGTTTTCTTTTCCAATTAAAGGTATACATTCCCTAATTGATGTCTTAATTTCCAATTAAGGGTATACATTTCCTAATTGATGTTTCTCCTATCCAATTAAGGGTATACATTCTAGTTGATGATTTCCATTCCAATTAAGGGTATACATTCCCTAATTGATGTTTCTCCTATCCAATTAAGGGTATACATTCTAGTTGATGATTTCCATTCCAATTAAGGGTATACATTCCCTAACTGATTTTTCTTTTCCCGACATGGGTGCAGACGCTCCCTAGTCGATGCCAATTAAGGGTATACATGCCCTAATTGATGATGTTTCTTATCCAATTAAGGGTATGCATTCCCTAATTGATGTTTTTTTATCCAATTAAGGGTATACATTCCCTAGTTGATGATTTCTTTTCCAATTAAGGATATACATTCCCTAATTGATGTTTCTCCTATCCATTTAAAGGTATACATTCCCTAGTTGATGATTTCTTTTCCAATTAAGGATATACATTCCCTAATTGATGTTTCTCCTATCCAATTAAGGGTATACATTCCCTAGTTGATGATTTCCTTTCCAATTAAGGGTATACATTTCCTAATTGATGTTTCTTCTATCCAATTAAGGGTATACATTCCCTAATTGATGATTTCTTTTCCAATTAAGGGTATACATTCCCTAATTGATATTTCCTTTTCCAATTAAGGGTAAACATTCCCTAGCTGATTTTTCTTTTCCCGACATGGGTGCAGACGCTCCCTAGTCGATGCCAATTAAGGGTATACATGCCCTAATTGATGATGTTTCTTATCCAATTAAGGGTATGCATTCCCTAATTGATGTTTTTTTTATCAAATTAAGGGTATGCATTCCCTAATTGATGATTTCTTTTCCAATTAAGGGTATACATTCCCTAATTGATGTCTTCTTTTCCAATTAAGGGTATACATTCCCTAATTGATTTCTTTTTCTGAAATGGGTTTACACGCTCCCTAGTCGATGCCAATTAAGGGTATACATTCCCTAATTGATGATGTTTCTTATCCAATTAAGGGTATACATTCCCTAATTGATGTTTTCCTTTCCAATTAAGGGTATACATTCCCTAATTGACCTCCTCCCCAGCAAAGAGTTACGCAATCCCTAGTTGATTCCCTTTTGCCACCCCCTAGTGGATTTTTCTTCGGGATATAGGGTATCCACCCCCTAGTCTACAATAACTCTAGGTGCACTATTCCCGGCCTTTCACCGTTTTCAATAATAAAGTAGTATAAATTTGTTTACAATAACTCACGAATTTGTTCGGGTGAAAACTGGGGCAGAAAATTTTGTTCGTTCGTTTTCTTGGATTTTTGTGCAGACTACAATGGACTCGAGACGACCAAAAGAAGAAGTTTCGATCAAAAATAATAAAACAAAAGAAGAAAAAAGAAGGTTTAATCCAGGGTACGGAAACGGAAAAGACATGAACCGCTCAAGACAAAGCTGAAGTCACAAGCGGCGGATATCCCTTTTGACCCGAAATGCTGAAAAGTTTGAACCAACGCCTACAACTAACAAGCATAAAGGTCTAGATCAAGGTTGTATAAAAGCATCCAACATTCAAGATCAGGCCTTAACAAACTAATAGATAGGACTCTTGTAACTCATAGTTGATAATTTTAGTTTAGTCTTCTCCATTTTTCGCTACTTTGGTGTAATAAGGGGATCAGCGGCAGTAACAACAGCAACTGTAGCGAAACCACAGTTACTCGGTAGTCCCAGCTACCAAAACCTCCAGAACTACACTGACCTGATTTCTTTATAGCCAAGGATATGTAGGCAACCTCGGAATCATGGGTTCGGTCAAACTTTTAAAAAATGCTTTGCAATGGAACATATGAATAGGTAAAAGTCGTTTATTGCTGCTCACTTTGTCTTTGCCCGAAAACCCTTCGTGTTTCCGAGCAAAGAGGGGAAGCTGTGAGCGCGTGATTTTTGCTCGCCATATCATCCTATAAAAATCTCAATAAATTATTTGATTTCATCAATTTTGGTTGAATTTTAGTGATTAATTGTGAATTGTTCGCGTTCGCATTGATTATAACTCATCTTTTAAAGTTATTGAAATTGCATCATTATTACTAGAGAATTATGAATTCGTTATTTGTAATTAACCAAATTAAGATAATAGACGAATGATGGTTATTTGACGTAATGTAGTTGTTAACAACTAATTACTAAAATTAACCATTTTTATCCAATAAAATCACAGATTTAATTAAGAATATAAAATTAATAATTTTATCTTTAATTAATCCATGAAGCGAGGTCAAAATTAGTTGTTACATTTTAGTTTAATTAAAATTAGTATTAATTAAATTAAGGATTTTAATTAAGTTTAAAATACTTAAGAAAATCGGACCTGGCCAAAACAACCAGGCCCAAATTTGGTCTCTACACCCCAGCCCAACAACCCCTCACCCGGACTACCCCATACACTATCCCAAACGACACCGTTTCACCCCACAAACCATCCCAGCCGTTGATAGAAATCAATCCAACGGCTCACAACCCCACATCCCCTAAGTATATAACTGTTCCATAACACCCCCTACCTCATTAAAATCAAAAGTCTAACACCCCCGCCCCCCCTCATCCCCTCAGTCTTTCTCTTATGTCCAGCCTCCGCCAGGCTCCGCCGTCCACCGCCCTAACTCTGCCGGCCGAAAATCGCCTCCGGCGGCGGAGTTTCTCCAATCACCCCCATTTTTTCACCAGACGATCCCCGTCTTCTCCTCAACCTCTTCCCGTTGTTAGTTTCACCAAGAACCCAACAAAAATCACCCTATTTCAGATCTAAAAATCTGAAAATTCAAAAACCCATGTCCGNTACCAAGAACCCAACCAAAATCACCCTATTTGAGATCTAAAAATCTGAAAATTCAAAAACCCATGTCTGGCCGCCTCAAAGACTTCTAATAGCTCCAACCTACACGGATCGATAGTTCTCAACAAGGACTATTGATTTCTGTGGGTTTGAGCCATTTTCAAACCTCACCGGAGTTCGGCCGAAATCCGGCGACCTCCATTTCATCCGGCCAAACCTTTTAACGGGTATTCTTCCTCCTTCCTTATTATTTTACGCATTAAAATCAAAGCTTCACGTTAGATACTATTCTAGTTCATTTCAATTCTGTTTATTTCTTTGATTTTTGTTTTTTTTTGTTTTCCTTTTGATTTGTTGTTTTCATGGACTTCCAGTCCTTAATTGATTATATAACTAAGGGAACCATGAAGGACGAACCTAGATTAAGTGTTGCATGTTATTAAAACCGAAACTCAATCTTAATCGTTTCTTTAGGCTATTTCAGTTTATCTAATCTGCTTTCTTTCCTTTTCTGTTGATTTTTCTAATTGTCTCCTTTCTCGTTGATGAACTATTCTTAATATGTTCTTGTTTGACTAAGAAGAACCAAAAGTAACAAGATGTTAAACTTAACGGTATTGTTTTACAATATAACTGTATGTTGTAGTTCCGTCTTGGCTTTTTCTGTTGAACGAAACCTGCCTCTAATCATTTGACACCATTAGGATTAGATTCTGTTTCGTTTAATTGTTTCCCTTAATTAGTTTTAAAACCTTGTTTTAAGTTATCATGTTTAGTTCAATTCGGCTTGTCGATTAACGACCAGGGTAATCACTCTTGTTAGTATATGTTAACTGTTTATGGTGGATTAATTAGTACGGGTTAGTTAGTTAGTTTTT
>ML262474.1:0-36828 GCA_005239495.1 Nicotiana undulata
GGCTATTGTGTTAGATTGCCTCCCTTGCTTACTTTTATCTGTCAATTTGACTGCTTCATTTCATTTGTTCCCCTTTACTTCTCCCGTATCCCTTACTTGTCTATTTATCTCTTGCCTTGTATTATCCCTGTTACCTGCTGTAGAATAGGACATGTTATCGTTATTGTCAAGTCTAGCCTCGTCACTACTTTGGCCTAGGTTAGGCTCGGCACTTACTCAGTACATGGGATCGGTTGTACTGATGCTACACTGCACTTCTTAATGTTATGCAGATCCCGCATCCGGACCTAGTGGACCGCATGGAGGGAGTCGCCTTTAGTCCACCCAGAGCTTCAAGGTATACCGCTGGCGTTCGTGGGCCTTGGTGTCTCTCCTGCATTTGTATTCCTTATTGTCTTACTTTTTCTCCTAGTTCCAAGACAATTATATATTTCTTTTCAGACTCTGTATTTAGCACTCAGTTTAGATAGTCCGTGAGGTTGTGACACCCCGGTTTTGGGATTATGCGATGATGTTATCTTTACTATGTCATTACGCATTTTCAGAGTATGGTTACATTTCCGCTGTTAAAGTTATGAAGTATGTTAGTTATTTCAGTTAAGATTTGAAGGGTATTAAATTTTACTACTGTTGGATTGATTTAAAAATATTAACGTGTAGTTTACGTTGGCTTGTCTAGCGGGTTCAACGTTAGACGCAATCACGGTCTGAAAGGTGGGATTTCGGGTCGTGACATCCATATAGTTGGTGAAGATTCTCAAGAAAAGGAAGATATTATAGCTTGTGTTAGGGCGGGGACAACTGCTGTATTTTTTTTACTTGTTTCGAAATTTAGTCACTTTTTCTTACAAAGATTTAGAACTCGGGAAGAGGCGAAAGAGGAGATTTTCGTTATTACTTTGTGGGTAATGTTGGGACCAAACACACACGCACGTATACGTGGTCGTCAAGTAATAAAGTGACTCGAAAGTCAGATGCCGTACCCACAGAGACTTAGATTGATCATTAACTAAGTAAACTAAAATCAACTAATTATCCAAGATATTTAGAAGTGATATTTTTTTCTTAATCTACTATTGCGGAAATTAAACAAATAACAACCAAAATTATCAAGAATGCGATTTTGTATGACGAGATTTTACTTCGGAGGAGATAAAAATTTCAGGGTTGTGGTTGGTTTATCAATCCTATTAAGTTCAATAATCACACTCGTTAATCCAGCTTATCTATGGTTGCTAATTAATCGAATCTTTTATATGAATAGCATGTTCCCACAATACTAGTCATCTGCCCACAATATACCAATCCTATATTCCTATGGTATTGAGTCTATTATGAATGAATATCAGTATTTAATTAAGAAGGACAGTTAGGTATATTTTTATCCTAACCGCGAAATCTTCCCCCGAGCCACGAGTTTAGAAATAAGCTCTCTCTAATTCTACTCTAATCTAAACACGGCTTTCCCAAGCATAGCATAGATAGTTAATAGAACTTAACTGTTGGCCAGACAATTAAGCAATTATGCACAGCATTAGAGAAACAACCACAAGATAATAATCCGAATTAACGAAGATATAATTAATAAACGTTAATAAACATGTCAACCACAACCCTAGAACTAGAGTGCTTATCCACTCATGTTCGTAGTAACAATTTTCCAAGTATTTTGCGTAAGAAAATTACAAAGAAAAGAAAAAAGGATGAAGAACTCTATGATTTTCTCCTCCAAAAGTTATCCATGTGATGTCCTTGCCTCTCGTCCCAAAAAACTCTCTCAAAGTGGCGTTTTTAGGTCTATTTATATGTGTAGTAAAAGACCTAAATGTGTAGGTCAAGTCCCAACCAAACCAGGAGACGAAATAAAGCTTCAAAACTCGGACTGGACCTCGCCCTAAGCCTGGCGTCGCCAGGCTAACGCCTGGTTAAGCTGGCCTTTGTCTGGCCTCGCCAGCCTAATGCCAACTTCAACCTGGATAAAAGCCATGGCCTCGCCAGCCTAGCGTCACCAGGTATCTCCTTTTCACTGTTCTTGAGCACACTTTCAACGTTTAAGTATCTCTTTTGTTCTACTTTCATCTCTGATTCACCTACACATAACATAGACTCCATTACGCGCAAATAAAGTATAATTTATCATTAAAGCATGTAAAGTGCAAGGCACATAACCCCACATCAGGTAAGTAATTTTCTACTTGAATTTGATTATATATCTTGTTTTCCCATAGATATATACACTAAGAACATAGAATTTTGAAGAAAAATTTGGGATTTTTGTCCGCACTTTAAGAGACTGTATTTTGGGAATTTGAGCATCGACTTGGACCCGGATTTGGAAACTATATACACATTAGGACGGTAGGTTATGAATCATCATGATTTGGTATTGATTCCGGATCTCGGACACGCGCGTCCAGGTTGACTTTTATTGACTTTTTGGGAATTCTTTAAAGATCGAAGTTAAACCAAATGGTTAGGGACTAAGGCAATGGATATGGACGTGTTTAAGTTGTGGTACTCAAGAGGCTCGAGGAATAGGAATGGAGTAGGCATTCCAGTTGATAGGGAACTTAGGTAGCAGGTGGTAGAGGTTAGGAGGGCGAATTCAGGGTCGGCTCCAAGGCCAAAGCCACTAAGGCAATGGCCTTAGGCCCCCAAATTGGTGAGGCCTATTTTTTTAATAGTAAATTTAATATTTTATATTTTGAAAAATTAATGAATATTTTAAAATAAAAAATATAGGATCCTTATGTAAAAAGTGGTTAAATAGTGATCATCAGTAATTTATATTTTGTCATCGATATACTTTTTTTTATCCAATCTCATATTAAAGTTCATACTTTGTACATTCTTTTCATTTTCATATTTAATTGTCTATTCTCTCTCTGTAATAACACAAAGAACATTGAATAGATTAAATTACACATACTTTTTTATTCTTTTTCAAGTTTTTAAGCGTCGGAGCAATGATTATATTTTAATATTAAGTAAATTAGCTTCTAGATTCATGCTTTATGATTTTCAATGTCTACTATCTTTTTCTTTTAATTTGGCATTTGTTACTTTTACCTAATATAGGTATTATTTTTATATTATATATTATATTACTTTAGAACTTAAAATTTTCAACTAAAATATATTAATGAGATTACTTAATCACACAATTAAAAAAGATAAGGAGGGATTGAAACGTTAATACAGCCTCGACGTGGAACTCTTTAAAATAATGTTTCAAAAAAAGATTAAATAAATTGATTGTAGTGTCAATTGATAAAGAATTATTAGACAAAATTGATAATAATTTTTTTTATTATTAACCACTTTGCATCTCAAACAAGTTAGAAAAATAGACTTTACATAAAAATGTATATTATTCTTAAATATAAGAAAATACTTAGGGCCTCTAAATAATGTTTGGCTTTAGGCCCCATAATGTATTAAGCCGCCCCAGAGTGAATTACAAGATAATGGTGATTAAGCTAGTCGTTGGTGGGTTTACGTTGAATATAATTAGTGCTTACGTATCTCAAGTGGGCTTGGGAGAGGAAGTCAAAAGCGTTTTTGGGAGGATTTAGATGAGGTTGTGAGAGGTATACCGTCTGTTGAGAAGTTATTCGTAGGAGGAGATTTCAATAGGCAAATATGTATTACTTTTTTTTTTGGTGGGGGGGGGGGGAAGGGTATGACGTTGTGCATGGAGGTTTTGGTTTTGGGGATAAGAACGAAAGTGGAGTATTACTTTTGGATTTCGCGAAAACTTTTGAGGTGGTGATAGCTAACTCGAATTTCCCCAAGAAAGAGGAGCACTTGGTAACCTTTTGGAGTACAGTGTCTAAGACTCAACACTGATAGATTACTTTCTTCAAAGTAAAGGGTGATAAAGTTCTCGTAAGGATTGCAAGGTTATTCCGAGTAAGAACCTAACTACCCAATATAAGCTCTTGGCGATGGATTTGGAGTTTAGGAGGGAGAGGCATAAGAGGGCTTCGTGCGACAACCTAAGAATCAAATGGGCTGGCTTGACCACTACCAAAGCTCAGGAGTTGTGGGTGATGGGGGCTTGGAGTAGCAGGGAGAATGCAAACAGTATATGGGGTAGGATAACTAGTTGCATTAGGGAAGCAGTTAGAGAGGTACTGGAGGCCTCGAGAGATAATGTTGGTTATCATCGAGGAGATTGATGATGGATAAAGAGTTCCAAGAAAAGTGGAAGCCAAAAAGGCCACTTACACAAAGTTAGTGGAGAGTAAAAGACAAGGAGGATAAGCAGACGCATAGGGAGAAGTATAAGGAGGCGAAGAAGGAGATGAAATTAGTGGTCACTGCAGGAAAAAAAGGTAGCATTTGAACGCTTATAAGAGGAAATTGGGACAAAGGCGGGGATAAGAGTGTCTAGGAAAGGCGAGAGAGAAGAGGCCTCGAGATTTAGATCAAGTGAAGTACATTAAAGACGAGGACGGCAAAGTATTGGTGGAAGAGGCATACATTAGACGTAGATGGTAGACATACTTTCATAGACTCTTGAATGAGGAGAGGGAGACGAACATTGTGATGTGCGATTTGGAACACTCCAAGAATCATCGTGATTGTGGATATTGTAGGCGTGTAAAGGTTGCGAAGGTTGAGGGGTCTATACGTAGGATGAGCAGGAGTAGATTGACCAGGCCTGACGAGATCCCGGTAGAATTTTGAAAGAGCATGAGAAAGGCAGGTTTGGAGTGGCTTACTGTGTTGTTTAATGTTATCCTCAGGACAATTAAAATGCCCGAGGAATGGAGGTGGAGTACAATAATTTTGTTGGTACAAGAACAAGGGTGATATCTAAAATTGCAATAATTATAGGGGTATCAAGCTACTAAGCCATATGAAGGTTTGGGAGAGAGTGGTGGAGATGAGGGTGAAGTGTTGTAGCTATTTCTGAGAACCATTTTGGATCCCTATCGGGATGATCGACTACATAAGCCATTCATCTTATTAGGAGATTGCTAGAGCAGTATAGGGAGAGGAAGAAAGACTTACATATCGTATCTGTTGATCTAGAAAAGGCTTTACGACAAAGTCCCAAGGAAGGTTTTGTGGAGATGTTTAGAGGCTAGAGGGGTACTTGTCGTATACGCTAGGGCGATTACGGACATGCATGATGGAGCTAAGATCCGAGTGAGAACAGTGGGAGGAGACTCCAGTCATCTCCCAGTCATGATGGAGATGAATCAAGTATCAACCCTTAGCTCATTATTATAGGCCTTGGCGATGGATGAGTTGACACGACACATTCAAGGGGAGGTACCTTGATGCATGCTATTTGCAAATGACATAGTTCTGATTGACGAGACCCAATGTGGTGTTAACACTAGGCTGGAGGTTTGGTCTAAAGGTTTCTAGTTGGGCAGGTCTAGGACAGAATACATAGAGTGCAAGTTCAGCGTCTGGCAGTTTATGATCCAAAGTAACAGGGAGATTGACGATAATGTCACACATATATTGGAGTCGTGGTGGATGAAATGGCGGCTTGCGTCTGGCATCTTGTGTACAACTGAAACTTAAAAGGCAAGTTCTACAGAGTGGTTGCTAGACCAATTATGTTGTATGAGGCGAAGTATTGGGCAGTCAAAACCTCTCATGTTCAGAAGATAAAGTAGCGAAAATAAGGATGTTGATATGGATGTTTAGACATACCAAGAGAAATATGATTAGGAATGAAGATATTCAGGACAAGGTGGGAGTAGCCTCTGTGGCGGACAAGATGCAAGAAGAAAGACTGAGATGGTTTGGGCATGTGAAGAGGAGATGCACTGATGTCCCAATGAGGAGGTATGAGAAGTTGTCTATGGTGGGGACAAGGAGAGGTAGAGGTAGTCCGAAGAAGTATTGGGGAAAGATGATTAGGCAAGAGATGGCACATCTTCAGCTTGCTGAGGACATGATCCTTGATAGGAGGGAGTGGAGGTCGAGTATTAAGGTACTAGGTTGGTGAATAGTCTAGCTTTTATTTTCATACTTGTATTGATTTTATATGATTATAGTACTAATGTATTCTCATATTTCCTATTCTTAGATGTCTACTACTACTTGTCATTTCTTTTTCTTCGGATTATCTTATTTTCTAGTTGTGGTTACTGCTTCTCTTTACATGTATTCTTCTCTTAACATGTGTTTCTTGAGCCGACGTTTTATAGGATACAACCTATCTACCTTCACAATTTGTACATATTAAGCCTTAGAGGCAGAACACCCACTCCCATATAAATTGTTGGTCCACAATCCTTCTATCAAACTTGTTAGGTATTTTCTGCATAATACTCCAGTAACACCACTCCAGTCCATCCAACCTAGTTTTATTTTATGTATTATATCATCTACCTATTCCTCAAACGACTACGCCAAGATATTAACATTATCTTTGTCCAGCGTGTAGATATAAGTACCACAATTTTCTAATCTCATTTTACCTACAGTTTTCTTATTGGGGCTAAACACATAAATGCTCAAAAATATGAAGCTCGCCAATTTAGTACCAATTAATTTAGATAATACAAACACTGGACTGTAGCGACGCCACACTTGGTTATACAAGAAGACTAACAAAGTATGTTGATCAACAGCGTACCATTCTCTTTCAGCAAGCCAGCCTGAAATAGAAAGGGAAAAACACAATTAGTTAACTTTCAAAAACATGAACAACAAGGTTTTCATATGCTGGAGCTCATTAATTCTGGGGACGAACGACTCAATTAGCAGAGGAACGCCACTTCTCAACCACAAAGCTAGGAATTGTGCAATGGAACATATTCAAACTACATGCCAATAGAACCAGCATACTCAAAGCTTTTAAGAAACAAACCTGAGCGATGGAATTTCGGCCATAGGGAAAAACCTTACGAGGTGACCACCCGTCGTCACTTAACGATTCATAATCGAGGTTCTTACCAAACCGTCAAAGAATCGGACGACTGCATACATATCAAGGAAAGCTTTAACGAGGGAAAGTATATCTATATTAAAGGTCATGTTGACATGATGCATAAGGGCATTGAAGCCAGCTTGAAAAGCCTACGGGCTAATTCAAAACATAAAGGGTCGATGAGTTCGAGCCGAAACCCGACTCGAGGACTGAGCCAAAAATGGTTATCTAAAACGCCCAAGGGAAAACATATTGGAGATTACCAACCCACTTCTGAAAGCCTCCGGGCTGATTAAAGGTCATATTGACCCCATAGGTTTAAACACCGACTTAACAGACCTCAGGGCCGATCCGTGAGCTGAAGGGCTTCCGTAAAAAGATCATTAGTCTAACCGTAGATGATTGAAACTCCGGTCAAAAATAGGTGTGAGCAAGCCGAAAAAATCGGGAAATTTTCCATGTAAGCAGGCATTACAGATATACATTCGCGAGTGCTTTCGCAAAAAGCCCCAATCAGATAGAAACAAAAGAAACCTGATCTACTTCCCTTCGGTGACTGTAGCCCTATCGGTCTCTTCTCCATCCGGTATAAGGAGCCTGGCATCACTTTCATCCACCCTGGCTTGCCTGATCTCCTCCGAAAAGTCGAATCCCATATCATCGATTTCTTCGAGGGTTTCCCTTCGGGATCTATGATGGGCATAGACTCTTCTCTAGCGTTCACAATCATAAACCTTTCTCAGTTTAGCCTAAATATCAGCGGCATTTTTTGAATAAACGTCCACCTTTTTATCGGCCTTCGCGCTAGCTTCTTGAGCCTCGACATGTGCATCAACCACTTCATCCTTCATCCGCAGGATCTCGGTTTCAAGTTCTCCTATCTTGCTCACCTGAACCAAGTAATCTTTTCGAGCATTCAGAAGTTGCGCTTCAAGGGTAAAAGCTCTGGACAAGGCATCCCTCTCAGCCACAACACATGCGTCCTTCTAAGCCCTAAGCTCATTGCACTCTCGCTCAGCTCGACCAACTCTGCCCAAAGGCGCTCCAGGTCCCCCGTCCTCCTCTGCAGCTGCAACAACAGGACATTAATCCCTGAAAGCGAGAAAGGAAATATAAACGCCGTCGCTGGAGAAATCACATGTTCCTCGAGGCGACCTTCATATTCGCGGCTCCGGCTCGCTTCATACTGAAGGTATGCAGGCTCGCTTGCCTGGTTATCACTAAGGAGCTGGAGGGATCTTTTCCCGTCTGAAGCTTTCCTCAATTCATACTTGAAATTGTCAAAGACCTGTGAAAAGAGAACTCTGATTAAAAAAAAGGGATACGAAGTCGAAAGGTCGGAAGGTCATCAAAGCTCACCGCAGTACAAAATCGATGGGCCTCCCCGAAGGCCGACCGAGCGCTTTCGAACATGGATCCTTCGGTCCGGGTTGAACTACCCAAAGGAGAGACACCACCTTCAGGGGCTCCATTACCGTCACACGGCCCTTGGCCCCGAGCGTCCTGCAATGCAAGCCCTATGGGAGAAGAAGCTGTCAAATTAATATTATCCCCTCTCGAAGTACCTTCGACAAGGGAGGAAAACGGAGACAAGGGAGCGATCACTTCCCCGAAGGTAAAAACTTCGGACCCATGAGGCGTGACGTCACTGCCTTTATAACGATTGGAGGACCTCGCTTCGAAAAGGGGTCCCCGCGTGTAGGGTACTGCCTCCGGTCTCCCCCATCTCTCATTTTGGAGGTCTCCCATCCGCCCTCCATCAAGTATCACCACTTGCTCTCGTCACAAGCGGAACAAGCCCTCAATCTCCGAACCCAATCCGTCAAATCGGGAATCTCGAATGGCATCCATGGAGTTTCTGCCAAAAGAAAGGGAAAGCGCCGTCACAAAGTCTGCCTTCGCTGTATATAAAATAAATACGCAAGTGTACCACTTACGTGCGAAATTCCATATCTCGAAAGTCTGCACCCGGATAAACTGACCCATCCACCCGCGGTCCCTCTCCTCCTCATTGCTAGCAACAAGAGGCCGAGTGGATTGGAGTTGGAGGGTGATCAGGCCCCGATAGTGCGAGGGCCGATACAATCTGATAAAATGGCTAAGGGTGAACACGAGCCTGGCCTTCTCGGCAAAGAATCTCATCATCGATGTTATCCTCCAGGAAGATAGATGAACCTGTGCCAAATTAACTTGATACCTTCTGCAAAGATCGAGCACAACCCTGTCTAGGGGGCCCAATGTAAAAGGGTACGTACACACATTCGAAAATCCCTCCACATGAGTCGTGATATTCTCCTCAGGGGAAGGTATCTGCAGTGCCACATTCTCACCCCACCCGTAGTCTCTCTTCACGACCTCGAGTTCCGTTGTCCGTTCGCCTGACATCAACATGCTAGCGATCGGACAAAAAGCTGAAGCGGGATCCCCATATCAGTTCAGCCTTGAGAAGGTACCCTATCTCAAGTCTCAACTATCGTGTCTATGGACACCAAGGGACCGTCCACGGAGCTGCCAGACCGTCTCCGGAATGGTACCCGATTTCGGGATCCCTACTATCGTAATAAACCTTAAAGGTCAAACCGCATGATTGGCCGGTCTCAGGGTGTCACGCCCCAAAATCGAGAGACGGGATCGGTGCCTAACCGAATGAACCTGGTCAAGAGAACCTAATTTTCCTTTCCTACCCGACACGTTTCCCCGTGGTTATAGCATACATTACTTATATAAAATAGCAAGAGACAATCAAAACGTGTATTCACAACATAAAGCCCCTTCTTCCTCTTTTAACGTTTTAACATTAGATCCTTCCAAAACATACATACTAAATACAACATTCCCGATACGGGACCACTATTACGAGTAAGTACAACAACTACCCAAAATATATTTACAACCCACATAATGTCTACGGAGCCTCTAAGAGTACGGAGAAGTGTACATGGACTTGCAGGAAACAAGGCCCCGGCTATACCTCAAAAGAAACAACATATACAAAAGAAAGTCAACATGAACTACACACGGCCCCGAGAGGAAGTGGGGCTCACCAGAACTGCTGGAAAGAAGGAGGGGAAAGCACCACTATCAACGATCGGCGCTACTTGCTACAAAACCACCTACATTCATATAAAAGATGTAGTTCCCCCAGCAAAAGGGACGTTAGTACCGTTGAACAATACTAGTATGTATGAACAAACCTACTCTAGATAGGATAAACATCAACAGTCAAAGACACAAACAAGAATTTCCACAGCCCCATCCCGTTTTGCCATCTTTTGGTTAATGTTCTTTTAAGTTCATCTTGTTATTATTATTACTGATCCACCGTGTCGTTGTCACATGGAGTCCGATCTCTGCCCGATCGGCTAAGCCATCCTAGGTGAGGCCTGAATATCATCACATCTCATATCACCATCGTGGCATGTTTACACGGAGTCCGGTCACTGCCCGACCGGCTAGGCCATCTCAACTGAAACAGTGAGGCTATAATCATCATCATATCGCAATTTCATGTCTCCATGTGTACGACATGGAGTCCGATCCCGGCACGATCGGATAGGACATCTCACCCTAGGACATTCTCCTGTCGATTCATGGATACTTTAGGTCACTTTTATCATTTTCCGTCTTTTGATTCCCATTACACATCATTTCATTCTTTGATTCATCTTTCATGTCATTAGAATCTCTTGGTGCATATTTCATGTCAATACAATCCTTTAATTCATATTCCATAACAACCCAATCCATTGATTCATGTTTCATATCAATTCAACCTCTTGATTCGTATTTTCAAATCATTACAATCTCTTGATTCATATTTCATTTCAATCCAACCTTTCACATTTACCACACCCATCACATAAGGATCGCACACATAGTAAAAGAGGGAACATGATGATCACAATTTATACACTCAAATAGCATAACAACATGGTGGTAACATGGAACAACATAGAAGCAAAGATTTCTCAATTAGGCACAATTTTATCCCATACACAAGCGGGTCTCAAGATCGCCGCCTCAGCGGCTTTTGCCTCAAATATCGGGAGACGCACAACAAGCTGGTCCCTTTCGGCCAGCAATTCATCTCATTCGAAGGCGAGTCCTTGCTTATCGAGAATTAATTTCTGCAGGCCCTCGGAAGCAAGTAAGTTGGCCCATAAAAATAATATCAAGGTTAAAAATCCCGTTACAACAGAAGAGTAGGAAACGAATGATAAGAAAGCAAGTACAGTAACATTGTCGCATTATGCATTGCATTATTCTACAAAAACTCCCCCAAAAGGGAACATACTTTCTTCCTATATTTCTCTAAAGCTAGCGTCTTCAGGTAGTTGGAAAGATTCATATGCCCCGATAGTAGATGGCACTCCTTCGAAACCGAAAGAGTAACACTTCTTCTCCCTCGGGGATTTGGGGAAGGGAGGTGAGTAATTGTGCCCCAAATTCCCATGGTCGGGAGACCGGGGAGGAGAAACATTCCTCTCTTGGGAATATATTGCCGGTGGAGAAGACATAGTGGGCGCTGGTGGCGAAGGTGCATCTGTATAGATGGGCGTGAAGTTGTTGGCATTGAAGGTTGAGAAGTAGCTGCAACAGGAGCACCACTGATTATAGGTTGCTCAATGTTCGAACACAGTAGGGGCCCGGGGTTCGAGCTCCTTGCATTGGGGACAACAACGTGAGTTGGAAAGCGAGAATCAACATCCTCCACATATCCATCTTTCCCCAAATTGCTTAGACCTCATCGGAGATCGGGTTTTGAAGCTCTCCGGGTTGAGCATCCGGTTGGGCTGATGAAGTTATTTTTCTTCTTTGGAGGGAGCCACTTCATCACTAGCTTCTCCATCTTCCAAAACAACTATTATGTTCGGCTTGGTTGTTGTGGTCTTTATTTTCTTATTATTATCCCCACCCGAGGAAGAACGTTGCCTTATTAGTTGCTTGTTCTCTGGATGGGGACTCCGAGAGGCATTATTTCGAGCAAGGGCACTTTGTAGCACCCTCGCAACCTCCTCGGGGTCAGCCAAAACATCAACCTCAGGGTAGGTTATAGACCCCTACGGGATTTCTGAATCAAGCAAAACATGGAGTTAGCAAAATTACCTATGTTCATAACAAAGACAAAAGGAAAGAGGGCTTGGTTTACCATGGTTCTTGGCTTTCCACTCATAATTGGGGGCCATTTCCTTCCACCGACGGGATTCTGGTATTGTAATATACAGAATCTTCTGAACCCACTGGTCTAGACCTTGAACTCTTGGTGGCTCCCATGGGGTAGCTGAAACAACGGAAACAAGGAGGTCAACAATAACGATTAATGTATTTTTACAAAGGAAAGAGATGAATAAATAACAAATTACAAAAACGGTTCCATGATTTAGGAAAGGACGGAGCGATGGCCAGGATGATAACCCTGGTAGAAATTATTACAAACCGCTCCATCCATCCACAGTCACTTTCATCATCCACGCTGGTAAGAAGGGCGTGGTGGCCACATTTGCTGAAATTTATTACTCCCCCACAGAAAATTTGGAGGGTATTCATCATGTGTGCCAGGTTAGGGTTTCCTCAGTCTCTGTGCATAACTAGCGTAGGCAAGCCACAGTTCACCATATATATGGCCTACTTTTGCCAAACAGACCTGGTACCAATGGCAAAACTCGAAAATCATAAGGTCGAGCCCTTCACTCGTTCCCAAGGAAAATGGACTCAAGGTGAAGGGATACGTATAAGCATACGTAAAATCTTTCTTGGTGAAGGTAACCAACTATATCATATCCGTAGTAAGGATGACAAGGTTTAAACAATTGTAGTCCCCCCTCACAGCAGGAATACTGGAAGGGCGAATAGAGGAGGGGTACCTCTTAACTGCCCAAGTACGTAAAGACGTGGATGAAGCTTCTCTTGGAAATCATTGACGCTACTCAGGTGTTTGGGTATGATGGTGTTTACAGTGGGAGGCTCAGAATCAACATCAGCTTCTTTGTCTTTGTTTCTCTTCAAGCCTCTACCTAAGAGAAGACAAGAGTTTCTAAAAGATGCAGTAGAAGAGCCATGATAGTAAGAGGGCAGTAAAATTTGTAGGGAGGATGAAAGTTTTCTTAGCATGAGGAGATTGAATGCATAAAAGAAGACAAACTTATGGAAATTTTGGAGGTGAAAGAGGTAAAATGATAAGTAGAAGTTAAGATATAGACGGCAAAATCATGGTCATGATTACCTCGAGAACCGGCGAAAATATTATTGAATCGTGGGTCAACACGTGTTCGGGGTACTAAATGCGAGAAACGTGCGTCCTTTCAAGCGTCAGAGACTGTTCAGGAGATTTTCCGCCAAGAAAGGGATCTTCACCAACTTCCCGATGACATCATGATATGTCACCGGAAAGTAGAGGGACTATATGTGTGAGGGTAAACTTGGTTTATAATAAATGATCGGATAATAACGTGACACGGGGAACCGAAGGCAGGCAAAAGGCGAATCAATTAACAACCAGTATCAGGGACGATGACTACAACTGACATCGGATAAACATCGAAGGGAACATGGTCAATAAGAGCAGATCGAATATTTGTTATCGGATAGAATTCGATGGAGAATATTCTTTAACATTAAATGAACAGTTCTTGCAAAGAATATTTGTATTCATGGCTTGTCGTTGCATATTTTTCAATGGCTTCTTTATTGTCATTTAAATAGGGCTTGATCCTAGGATTTTGTTTCCCTATGTATAGTTATAAATATCAGTCCTAGTAGCCATTATAGGGCACAAAATTCTTGGCAAAACATATGTTGTATTTCAGTTTTGCTCTCAACTAAACAATCTTATTTGCTTTTTTATATTATTCTCGTTTTTGTTGTTAGAGACGCTGTTCTCGGAGCCAGGCTTGTCGTCTTCCTCAATGCTAATTACGAACTCTTACTTTTAATCTTATTTATTTACCATTTTTGGATCAAGTCAGTTCGCTTGTCTATAAACCATATAACAAATTTAACTGTACCGTTTAACGAATAAAAAACAACCTAATTACCTAGATTTTTATCACCCACAAGTTGTTTAAGGTTATTTCAGCTAAACAACAACAAAAAACAACATAACCCTTTCTTTAAGCACTCATTGCTCTCATCTTGTTCCTCTTATTTCCACCCAGGGGTCGTTTGGTTGGAATACAATTTATACCGATATAAGTTATGCCGGTATAAGTTATATTGGGATAAGTTATACTGGGATTGTTGTTTTTTCATTGTTTGATATGTTTTATTAAGAATGACAATTGCATAATTTCTAAGAAGAAGGTATAAGTTATACCGGTGCTAATTACCCCACCTTCTATAAGGTATAAGTTATCCCAGTGTTAAAATTAACATCAAGGTAACTTATACCTGGTTTGCTAACCAAACAGGGTATTAATGTGGTATTAAATTTTTATACCACCCTTATACCTTCTTATACCTCATACCAAACGGCCCTGTAGGCATATAAATTTTATTAAAATTAAATTCATAAAATAATTTGAATTATATTTTAAAATTTAAGATATATTGGTCCAAATAAATATATGGGCTAATATAATTGAATTAATTATACAAGTCCAATATAAATGAATTAAATAAATAAGTCTTAATCCATTGGGCTAGCCCGTTTAATTGGGACAAAGTGATGGGCCCACTCCATTAAGCCCAAGATGACGTCTTCCTAGAGGCCCAGTTTGGTGCCACGTGTCAAATGACGTGGCACACCACGTCAAATGGAAGAGCCAATAGGATCATGCTACGTGTCAAAATGACAAAGCATGCCAAGTCACATTAAAAGGGCAAAGAAATCGCGCCACGTGTGCAAGTGACATATTCTGGCCAATCAAATGCGGCCATGTCACACTTCAATTTGATTGGTCGAAAAGTGTTTGTTCTTATCACAACTCTTCCCTTCCACAACTATAAATAGGGGTCTTCATAGCTTAGAAAAACACCAGAAGTTATAACAAGAAGCAAGAGAGAGCTCGTGGATCAAACGCCGCAAATTTCTCTACAAGTTTCAAGCTTCAAACAATCAAGTTCAAGTTTAATAAATCAAGTTTAAGCTCAAGAACGAAGAACAATTCAAGTATTCAAGATCAAGAACGAAGTCAAAATCAAATACAAGGCGTTCAAGATCAAGGCTACTTGTTCGTGATACAATTCGTGGCAACAATCAAAGTGTTCGCGACGGATAAATCAAATTTAAATTCAAGATCAAGCTCAAAGGCCCTTGAATTTATACTAGAAAAGTAGAATCAGAGGATTCATAGAGATTGTAACGCTCAAATATTTGAAATCAAATACTACGATTGTCGCAATATTTTTCGGTCTTGATTTTATTTTCTTGACGCAATTTATTGTCTACAGGCCCCTCACAGTTCAAATAACTAGGAAAAAAAAGAGAAAGAGGAAGATGATAAACAAAAAGGATAGGTTAGAAATTTTCTAATTTAGTTGTTTATTTGGAAGCCCCAATTTATTTATATATAATCTAGTCTTCCTTTCATCTTATCAGCTTTTTAAATTTGCCACATAAAAATTTAGTACAAAAAAAAGAAGAAAAGATTAGTCAAAGAGTCTCCGCCCGAATGGAAATGCCGTTAGGTTGGGTAAAAGCGTAAATAAATACAGATGGACACATCCACAAACTCCAAGAACAGTGAGAGCACAAATTCAAAAAAAGAAGCTTTATTTTATTTTTGAAAACAAATCCCCCCCACCCCCCGGCCCCCAATCACTTTTCCCTCTTCTCGTCTCTCACTCCCAACGATCAAATGCGATTCACTGAACCCTAACGCACACAACTTCACTCTTTGCTCCTCTATATCTCTCTCCAATGCAGGATTTCATCGGCTCCGTTCGCCGATCTCTGGTTTTCAAGCAGTCCGGAGACTTCGATACCGGCGCTGGCGGTGTCGGCAGTGGATTCGGAGGCTTCGTTGAGAAACTAGGTTCGAGCATTCGCAAATCGAGTATTGGAATCTTCTCGAAAGCTCATGTTCCTGCTCTGCCGTCTATTTCTAAAGCTGAGCTGCCCGCGAAGGCTCGGAAAGATGATACTCCGCCAATCCGGTGGAGGAAAGGTGAAATGATTGGATGTGGTGCTTTTGGTAGGGTTTATATGGGGATGAATGTTGATTCCGGAGAGTTACTCGCTATAAAGGAGGTGAATTTTTCGTTATTTTGCTATTTCAGTTCTTTAATAATGTTGTTCATATAGTATTTTTCAAATTTTAAAGAGATTTGTGATTTTTGCTGTATTTTTAATATTTTTTGTTTGGTTTTCTTCAATTGCAGGTTTCGATTGCGATGAATGGTGCTTCGAGAGAGCGAGCACAAGTAAGCGGTTTTTATTTAGCTGATTGCTTCATTTATTCACCTAGTTTGATCAATTTTCTTAAAAGATAAATTGTTTTACCAGTGTATAGAGGATTCTTATAAATGACTTTATTTAATTTGGGATTGAGTAGTAGTAGTAGCAGCAGTTGTTTACTATGATCAATTTGCCTCCTAAAGGACCAAAATGTGTTTAGTTCTATGCCAAGGTTCCTAGTTTTTTCTTTTCTTTTGTCTTTCAATTAGCTGATCTGTATTTGTAATTAACAGGCTCATGTTAGAGAGCTTGAGGAAGAAGTGAATCTATTGAAGAATCTCTCCCATCCCAACATAGTGGTGAGCGCAATTCTATTGTATATTGAATATTATAAGGTTGTGGATAGAGTTCTTCTGACTGTGCTTTTTTTTTTCCTCAGAGATATTTGGGAACTGCAAGAGAGACAGGATCATTAAATATATTGTTGGAATTTGTTCCTGGTGGCTCAATCTCGTCACTTTTGGGAAAATTTGGATCCTTCCCTGAATCTGTAAGTGCTGTCAGCTTTAGGAAAACGTTAAGTACTGTGTTTTTGTTTTTTCTCACTACATTTTCGAGAAACTATCTGTTGCCATCTACCTCTTCTTGTTTGTCGCAATGGACTTAATTTTCTGCAACTGCCAACTGAGATTTGCTTGTCAGCACAGACCGTGGCTTCCTAACCTTCTTAATCTCATTATGGGTGCTGAATCAGGTTATAAGAATGTACACCAAGCAATTGTTATTAGGGTTGGAATACTTGCATAAGAATGGAATTATGCACAGAGATATTAAGGTAGCTTTTTTCTCCATCTATTCTCATTAGATTTTCCTGCATGCTCTCTCCATGGCTCTTTTTATTTGGTGAAATATCTTTTTCATTTAGGGAGCAAACATACTTGTTGACAATAAAGGTTGCATTAAACTTGCTGATTTCGGTGCATCCAAGAAGGTTGTTGAATTGGTATGGACTTTTTTGGCATCTTTGTCTTATTATTTTTGTATCGTTGGTTGGAGTATTCTTTTCTAGCTGACTCTTGACTGCCTCAGGCTACTATGACTGGTGCCAAGTCAATGAAGGGTACTCCATACTGGATGGCTCCCGAAGTCATTCTGCAGACTGGCCATAGTTTGTGAGTAGAGTTATTTCATATATAATCTCCAAGTTGTGGTGTGTGGACTGTTGAGAGGACCGTCTGTAATCTTGTAGTATATAGTTTTTTCAACTGGTTACTTGTACACCCACAAAGCAGTGCCCTCATGTGTCGTCTGTAATCTTGTAGTATATAGTTTTTTCAACTGGTTACTTGTACACCCACAAAGCAGTGCCCTCATGTGTCAATATATACATATGGTGGGAATTTCATCTAGTAGCTTCAGAGTAGAGAACTTAAGTAGGATTGAATTGGTACTCAGATGATTGGATTGTTGAACAATCTGATCCTAGCGAAAACTAATACAAACACATTCGACCTGTTTTTCCTTAACTAGTTAGTATTAATGAATTGAATCCAGTTTAATTTTGTCAAACTAATGTTTGAGAAAAATTATTCACTCCAAATAAATGTTGCAGAGACAAATTTGCAATTGATTTCTCATATAGCACATGAATTATCACCAGCAGAATACGTCGTTAAATTCACCCGTTCTCCTCTATTGTTAATAGCATCAATGTTTATTTTCCCAAATTGCAGTAGTAGGGAAATTTTGCAAAAAACAGATGGTAATGCATGCCCCTCTTTACAACACTGGAAAGAAATATTGAGATCCTTCAACAAAATAATCATCTTTTGTGTCGTTACGAAGTTTTTACTTAACCTTGTAACTCAAAATTGATATAATTCAAGTTTACAGTACAAATTTAAATTTCTCCTTTAGTGCCCAAATGTTTTGTCTCCTGAAACAATGCCCTTTCTTCTGAATGGGTGTTTGGTCCCTTTCCTGCTCTGCACATCCCTACATTTTTTCAATTCTGACACCACATTAATTGCGTTCTACTAAACATGATAGCTCTGCTGACATATGGAGTGTCGGATGCACTATTATCGAAATGGCTACGGGAAAACCTCCTTGGAGCCAGCAGTATCAGGAGGTAGGCATGGGTTTCAATTAACTTTTATTAATTACATTGTGACTTGACATGAAAATTTCAATATTATTGTTACCTTCGTGCCTGACACATTACTATTTCAGGTTGCTGCTCTCTTCCATATAGGGACAACCAAATCCCATCCTCCCATCCCAGAGCATCTTTCTGCTGAAGCAAAGGACTTCCTATTAAAATGTTTGCAGAAGTATGTCTGAATTTTCTGCTTGACTTCCCCCTACTGCCACCTTATCAGTAATTCCCTATCTAAACTTTATGCGTTCCTTTTCTTGGGGAAATTCCTAGGGGAATTCGACATAAAGCTGGATTATTTCCATGGCAGCATATGCAAAGAGATGCTCAAGTTATTAATTATTACCTGTCTTCCTTCGTGTCCTTATTCTTGCTTTTTGACTTGATGTTCTGGCAGGGAACCGCACCTGAGGCATTCTTCATCAAATTTGCTTCAGGTATTCATGAAGTTGGTCCTTCAATTCTGAATTTTTGTTGGATTGACATTATCTGTGGTTTGTTGGGGTGACTCAGGCTTAATATATTACTAGCATGTATAAAAGTGACTTGTGGAAAGCCTACTGGTTAGAAACAGTATAAAACATAAAAAACTTGTCATTGATGGAACCTTTGTCTTTGGTAACTGTGTGCAGCATCCATTTGTTACGGGAGAACATCAGGAAGCTCGTCCTTTTCTTCGCTCATCCTTTATGGTTAGAGATTGTATAAACTTTTCCATCATTCTGTAATCCTCATCATACTTTTGTTAAAACAAAGTTTAATATGACAATCAACAGGGAAACCCCGAAAACATGGCGGCACAAAGGATGGATGTTAGGACCTCGTAAGCATTTAACCTATGTTTGGATATCTGAAGGTTATTTTCATCACTCACGGACTCTATCTTAATAAAAGCTAAGGATCTTATGATGCTGCAGAATCATTCCTGATATGAGAGCTTCCTGCAATGGTTTGAAAGATGTTTGTGGTGTTAGCACTGTGAGGTGCTCCACTGTATATCCCGAGAATTCCTTAGGGAAAGAGTCACTCTGGAAACTAGGAAACTCTGATGATGACATGTGCCAGATGGATAATGATGATTTTATGTTTGGTGCATCTGTGAAATGCAGTTCAGATTTGCATTCTCCTGCTAAGGTGCAGTTTCCTTTTGTCATTATGTATAGAATTTGTTATTATGAATGAGAAAACAAAATGTACATCTTCATTTGTTTTTGAATGTAGAGTTTTAACCCTATGTGTGAACCTGATAATGATTGGCCATGCAAATTTGATGAAAGTCCCGAGTTGACGAAAAGTCAAGCAAACCTGCATTATGGTCAAGCAACTATTAAGCCCACTAATAGTCCCATCATGTCATACAAGGAGGATCTTGCTTTCACATTTCCAAGTGGGCAATCTGCAGCCGAGGATGATGATGAATTGACAGAGTCTAAAATTAGGGCATTCCTTGATGAAAAGGTAGCTATTCACCAGTGTGTGAAATTTTCATATGGTATCACCAACCATATGTTATCACAGACTTGAATTTTTTTGATAAGATAAAGTAAATCACTACTTGAACATGCTCCTCCTTAAAGTCTTATCTCTGATCATTATATGTTATTTTCTTACGGTGCAACCAACCATAATGTTATCTCAGTTAAATTTCTAAACTTGTGAGGCCCTTTAGTGGAATTCCAGTCTTATCTCTATTTATTGGTAAACTGATGTAGGCAATGGACTTGAAGAAGCTGCAAACACCACTATATGAAGGACTCTACAATTCCTTGAATGTTTCCAGCACACCGAGTCCTGTTGGCATCGGGAACAAGGAAAATGTTCCAAGTAACATAAACTTACCACCAAAAAGCAGGTCACCAAAACATATGCTTAGCAGAAGGCTCTCTGCCATTGAAGGTGCTTGTGCTCCCATCCCAGTGACTCATTCCAAGCGAATATCAAATATTGGTGGCCTAAATGGTGAAGCTATTCAGGAAGCTCAGTTGCCGAGGCATAATGAATGGAAAGATCTTCTTGGTTCTCAACGTGAAGCAGTTAATTCAAGGTAGATAATGCATTTGTGCTATTCTTCCTTCTTGACAAAATTCAGTTTCTTCGTGTATTAAGACTGAATTATCTGCTATTTCTGCAAGCTTCTCTGAGAGGCAAAGAAGGTGGAAAGAAGAGCTTGATGAAGAGTTGCAAAGGAAACGAGGCAAGTTGGACCTTTTGTTTCTTGGTTAAGATTTATAAGTAAATTAATTTTGACGAGTATTGCTTGAGGATTTTTTCTTAATACCGACAGGCAGTCCATATCTGTTGAAGCTTCCCCCATCCAGCTGATTTTTGACTTCTTTTAGCTTTATTGTTCCATGCCTCAAAATGTAGAATATATTATTGACTATAGTAGAATTTAAGAGAATAAAATCTGAATAAAACATCAAATTAGAGTAAAACAGTGTAGAAAATGAAAAGGTGAACGGGTGGCATCAGATGTAGTAAATTGGGAAGAAAAAGGAAATCGAATAATTAATTTGGATAAGAGACACTTGTCAAAAAAAAAAAAAAAGATGGAACGGAGATGATAATACTAGGAGTGCATGTATTTGCCGGTTTCTTATTTCTTTTTCTAAGTCATAGTTTGTTTTCTAGTCATTAGAGATTTCAGACTTCTAACTCTTCAATTGCTTCATTGAGTTGTATTAGCCCAGACATCGTGTGTTACCGTCCGATTTGCAAGTTGCTTTTTGTACCTTTATTCCTTGCAAAACCCATCTTATAGCCTATTCGGCCAAGCTTCTCCAAACCTTGAAACACTTTTTTTAAAATTAAAAAAAGTGCTTTTATTTCAAAGTTGAGGTGTTTGGCCAAGCTTTTGGAAGAAACAAAGTGCTTTTGAGAAGCAGAAGCATAAAAAAATAGCTTATCCTCAGAAGCACCTTTTTGAAAAGCATTTTTGAGAAAAATACACTTAGAAGCACTTTTTAAAGGTTTGGCCAAACACTAATCGCGGAGCTCAGAAGTGCTTTTCAAATTAATTAACCAAACACAAAATTGTTTCTCACCAAAAATACTTATGAGAAAAACACTTTTGAGAAAATACACTTCTTAAAATAAGTTGATTTTAGAAGCTTGGCCAAATAGGCTATTAGATTGGTTACAAGAGTACCATTGCGTGCTACATTAAGAATAATATGAAAAAGTTTGTTGTACACTTCTTGTATACTGTAGTTTGGAGAAAATCAAGAAAACTATTAGTTCATTAAAACTTAATACAAAGAAAGTTGATGGAATGAAAAAGGTCTGTTAATGCTTTGTACTTCTTTCTCATTATTATGAAACATTCTATATTCTATTTTGGAGTATATGGAACATTGGAACGATAAGAATAGACGAGTATTTTATAGTAATTAGAAAAAGGTAAAAGCATTAAGAAATCCTTTTTATTCCAAAGTTATTTTTGGTGTGAGAAGAAACATTTTGTGGGTAATGTCAAACTTGGGGGCGGTGTTATCAAAGGCGCGGCTAAAGCACGCTTACTCCTTGAAGTGAGGCTCAAAACATGTTAAGCGAAGTATTGTAATCAAGGCTCTAAGGCATACTTTTCCTTGCTAACGAGCGTGTGAGAAAGCACGAGAGAAAATCTTATTCTATTAATTAAAGTGTTGTACAATCCTATTTATATACAATGATTACATAATAGTAGGTATCTACTTCCCGATGTGGGACACTATACATGACTAACTACTTAACACTCCCCCTCAAGCAGGTGCATATAAATCATATGTACCCAGCTTGTTACAGATGTAACTAATACGAGAACCGGTAAGAGACTTAGTGAAAATATCTGCTAGCTTATCACTCGACTTTACAAACTTTGTAACAATATCTCCTGAGAGTATCTTTTCTTTGACAAAATGACAGTCGATCTCAATGTGTTTAGTCCTATCATGGAACACCGGATTTGACGCAATATGAAGAGCAACTTGATTATCACACACCAGTTCCATTTTGCTGATTTCTCCGAACTTCTACTCCTTGAGCAATTGCTTGACCTAAACTAGCTCACACGTTGCCATAGCCATGGCCATATATTCGGTTTCTGTGCTAGATCGAGCAACTACATTCTGTTTTTTGCTCTTCTAAGAGACCAAATTACCTCCTACTAGAACACAATATCCAGACGTAGAACGTTTATCAGAAGGTGATCCTGCCCAATCAGCGTCCATGTACCCAACAATCTCCTCGTGACCTCGATCCTCGAACAGTAACCCTTTGCTTGGAGCTGACTTTATATACCGAAGAATGCGAGCAACTGCATCCCAGTGACTATCACAGGGAGAATCCATAAACTGACTTAAAACACTCACTGGAAAAGATATGTCAGGTCTAGTCACTGTGAGGTAATTCAATTTGCCAACCAACCTCCTATATCTCGTAGGATATCTAAAAGGCTCCCCTATCCAGAAGCTTAGCATTCAGATCCATAAGAGTGTCGACAGGTCTGCATCCATCATTCCAGTCTCCTCAAGAATGTTTAAGGCATACTTCCGTTGTGAAATAACAATACCTGAGTTAGACTGAGCGACCTCAATACCTAGAAAATACTTTTGTTTGCCCAGATCCTTAGTCTGGAAGTGCTGAAAGAGATGTTGCTTCAGATTAGTAATACCATCATGATCATTTCAGTAATAACAATATCATCACATAAACCACCAGATGAATACCGATAAACAGAGAGTGATCAGCTTCACTACGAGTCATGCTGAACTCATGAATAACTGTGCCGAACTTACCAAACTAAGCTCGAGGGGGCTGTTTCAAACCATATAATGACCTGCGCAATCGGCATACAAGACCACTAGACCCCCCTAGTAACAAAATCAGGCGGCTGCTCCATATAAACTTCTTCCTCGAGATCATCGTGGAGAAAAACATTTTAATGTCTAATTGATAAAGAGACTAATGACGTACAACAACCATGGACAAAAAGAGACGTACAAATGCTACTTTAGCCACTGGAGAGAAAGTGTTACTATAATCAAGCCCAAAAATCTGAGTGTAACCTTTTTGCAACAAGACGAGCCTTAAGCCGATCAACCTGGCCATCCGGGCCGACTTTGACCGCAACAAGACGAGCCTTAAGCCCAAGATGTTTGATGAATAATCCCATGAGACTTCATAAACTGCTGAAATAGGGAAGACAAATACTCTAGGGCATTATCACTACGAAATGTGCGGATAGAAATCCCAAATTGATTTTGAATTTTAGCGTGGATGGTCTGAAAAATAGAAAACAACTTAGGCCGATTTTTCATCAAAAATATCCAAGTGCACCTGGAATAATCATCAATGAAACTGACAAAGTAGCAGAATCCCAAGGTAGAACTGACTAGGATCCCAAACATCTGAATGGACTAAAGTGAAAGGTGAGTCTGCTCGATTATCAAGACGCCGAGGGAAATGGGAGTGGGTATGCTTACCGAGCTGACATGAATCACACTGTAAAGTGGACAAGTGAGATAAACCAGGTACCATTTTCTGAAGTTTTGACAAACTGGGATGTCCCAACCATTTGTGTAATAAATTTGGTGAATCGATGACAAGTCAAGTTATTGAAGGAAGACAAGATGTGAGTCCATGTGATTTTGCAAGGATAAGGTAATAAAACCCATCCGATTCACGCCCGGTACCAATGATCCGCCCCGTACTGTATTCCTGTATAAAAACAAAGTCATCAAGAAATAAAACAACGCATTTAAGTGATTTGGCTAAGCGACTAACTGCTATGAGATTAAAAGGACTATTGGGAACATAAAGAACTGAATCTAAAGGTAAGGAAGGAAGTGAGCTTGCTTGACCTATTTCAATTGCCATGGTTTGAGATCCGTTGGCCATTGTGACTGTTGGAAGAGATTGAGAATATGAAATAGTAGTGAAAAGAGATTTGTTACCAGAAATATGATCAGATGCACCTGAATCAATGACTCAAGACTCAGAGGTTGAAGATTGGGAGACACAAGTCACACTACTATCTGTTTGAACAACAGAAGCTATCCCTGAAGATGTCTGTTACATGCTTTGTATTGAAGGAACTCAATATAATCCGATAAAGAAATCATTTGGATTGGATTCAATGAATTGGATCCAATAGATTGTGAGTTAAAGGCTTCTGATACAAATGCCATTTTTGTTCATGCTGGAAAAATCACTGTTCACGCAGGAAAAATCACTGTTCACTGTTCCCCCAAATTCTGGCCGGAAACTGCCTCACGCGCCGGCGAGTGTACGTCGGAACTTCGTCGGAGAAATTCTGCCGGCGGCGAGTGGGGGCGCGTGCAACCTTTTCTGCCGGAGATTTTTTAATGGGTTGATCGCCGAGCTCTAATCTACTTCCTGATGGTGTTGGTTTTTGCACAACACTGACGGATAGTATGGTTCTTGCGGGCATACCTGTTTTTGTCGGAAAAAAGGGCTTTCGGTTGAATGTTTTCTCTTCCCGGAGTTGCTGGAAATTATGTACAACGATAAATTTCTTACGGTTGCTCTGATACCATGTGGGAAAGCATAGGAGAAAATCTTATTCTATTAATTAAAGTGTTGTACAACCCTATTTATATACAATGATTACATGATAATAGGTATCTACTTCTCGATGTGAGATACTATACATGACTAATGACTAACTACTTAATAGAGCGTAATCCGGAAGACGCGACACTAAACAATTGATATTTCACTTTATCGTAAATTTTCTTCAATTTCTTTGTCCATATATTTGGTATTCATGCTTATAGATATTAGTCTTGGACTACACCTATATATATTTGTAATTTTTCTCCATTTGCACCTTTCGTCATTAAAGCCCACACTTCATTTGCGCTTAAAGCCCCAACAAACCTTAGAGCTTTTTTGCGCTTTTCGCCTTTGATAACACTGCTTGGGGGAAACTGTCTCAAGAAAAGTCTCATACAGATCTTGTGCATAATACTTGACACCAACTTTGTGTTTATGGAGTAATGAAATTCTTTGACTGATGAAAAAAAAAAGAAAAGATTATCTAGGGTGAACTTTTTGAAGGCTTATTGTATTGTACTATTCCAAGTTATTCGCCCAAAATCAACCCCAGTTTTCTAAGATCAGCTAAAGATCTATAAGGCTCAAAGTCCTGCGGAATGACGTGCATGGCTCTGAGCCACTGATTTGTTGAACCTCCTCCGTGTCATTGTATCTTACCATGTACTTCTGTTCCTCCACAGTGATCTGATTAACGGTTGCTATAGGTGATTAAAGTTGTGGTAGTCATCTTAACTTCTTTTAATCTTCTCTTATCCTGTACTTCCTGCTGTCCTTCCTTACTGATTCAGAAAAGATTGCGAGGAGCAATTAGTAACTTGTAGTTATGTGATTGATAAGCTCCTTGTCATCGGAGTTTTCCATGTTTTATACTCCTATGGGATTGTATTTGACCTAAGTTGCTTGTGATATATGAATTCTTGCCTAAAACGGCAAGATTTGCCTCTCAGACAGTAACTTTGAGCTAATTCATTTGTTTTCAATTAAACTTTCTGAAAGTTAACCCATGTCAAATAAAATGGGATGAAGGGGTAAAACAATGCCACTTTTCTTAGAGTATAATTTTTTTTCCACATGTTCCCCTGCTCATGTCAACATATGAAGTGATTGATTTAAACATTGCTGCAATAGCTAACTGGTGACTATAGTCTGGAAATGGTCAAATTCTTTCTGATCTTGCATTAGTATTTCCGAGGAAGTCTTAACTCTCTCAATTTAATTATGTTTTTCTGCAAATGCTTTTATGCTATTGTTAAAGGTCTTTTGAGTTAATTCTGGTTGATTTATATGATTTTTTGTGATGTTGAAAATCTTGTACTGCAGAGATTATGCGTCAGGCAGTCAACTTATCACCACCAAAGGATCCAATTCTAAATCGATGTAGAAGTAAATCAAGGTTTGCATCTCCTGGAAGATAAATGTATGTACTTGTGTCCCTAAACTAAAGTCAGTTTGCAGAATATAATTAATGATCCTGCAACCCCAGAACAGAGAGTTAGATGTCTTGGGCTGATATACGAACGTGAGGTTTTCTTGACCCGTTACTACAGGAATATCAGCGCTTGTCAGATAGAGTGAGCTGTTACTACAGGAATATCTGTCAACCTGTTAATCATATTATAAAATGTCAATAATTCGCGTTGTATTCATTTTGATCATTCTCCTGAGAGCATTGTAAGAAAAATGCAGGCCTTTTTATAACCTATGTAAGTGCTCTCTCATGGTAGTTGCCAATATTTAAAACGCAGAGAAAAGTTGAGTTCTCATCTGCTGAATTTTTTGTAAAATGTGATATATTAATGTATTTACCGTCTTACAACCTATAAATTTGCATCCTGCTGTAGCCTCTTATACTTCTGTTGAATGAATCTTTAAATGTCAATTGCTGGTTCTGAGCACTTTTTCAATCTCTAAAATCGTAAGTTGCTAATATTGTCTGACTACATGAGTTGCTTGTCTGCGAGCTAGAAGTAATGAATGTGAAAGCATATGAAACTTCACATCGTACTGGGAATGCCTGTAGTAGTGTTGGACCATTAACATTAAGTCAGATCATCTGTGACTGAGAAATGCATGTTGAAATAGCAGTTTTTGTTCTAATGCCAGAGCAAGATACAATAATAAAGCACATTGGACAAGGCCTGAAGAAAATAAATCAGTAATCTTTACAGAATATGGTCGAAATTTTGATGTTCAGTAGATTGTTTTAAATATCGAAATATGTAGAGGAGGCAGCGAAAATGTTCTTATAACAGATATGTATTAACTTGTGAAGTTATGCTTACTAAAATCTCTATATTGTCATTAAAATATGTTACTTCCTTTGTCACTATATTGGGGAGTCCAACAATTTCTCCTTCTTACTGATTTTCTGAACCTTTCAATATTTGTAACCGCTTGTTATTTATTGTATTGTCTACATAGACTGACTAAGTGAATTTCTTTAAAAGATTAAGAAATCAACATATAAAGTCGCATCTGAAATTTGTTTTGTCTCAGCAGTTCCTGTGTGGAATAGATAAGTTTATGTTCCTAAATTAGTGGGATTACTTCAAATATTGGAAAGCTTGCTTGCTGAATAGCTAATTTCCCCATAGAACTAGAGTTTGGCTGGAATGATTCAGATGTATGTGGTGAAGAAGTCAAAGAAAACATAATTCAAACATTGCTGTTTCCTCTTTCTAATATCACCTATAAATGTAACTCAAGCGCCGTTCCATGTTTGTTTACGAAAAAAAAGAAGAAAAAGAATTCCAAGTCACTAAACACGATTTAACATGTCTTGGCAGAGATTTACCCATTAAGATGATGAATCAACTCATCAAGATCTTAGCATTCTATATGTTTCCAGACAAAGATCTAACAAAGCATATTTCATGGAGCAAAAGAAAAAGGATTTGGTTGGTTCACATTTTTTCTTTAGCTTTAAGATTATGCACAAAAAAGGTAGTCTTCTAGTGATGGAAAAGGCAGCAAGGTGCATAGCTTTATTTGTATGAATTATTTGAATGAAGAAGCTGAGGTTTAGATTTTGTGAAAGATTAAAATGAAAGAAATAATGATAAAAGTGAAGAGGAAAATTTTGAGATGGATGAGTTGGACTTATCTTTTACCTCCTTTTGCAAATATAAAGAACTCTTTTTGTGGAAAAAACTTAGATTTGGGGTCTAGAAAAATATCTTGGGTTTATGGAGAGATCACAAGAATTGATCATCCTCTTGAAAGTTCACAAGTGGAAGAATATTCTGTGTCTCATTCTTAAGATTTTGGTCATTGTACTGTAGGTGATAATTTTTCGTTCTTTCTTTTTATTTTATATTTTATGTGAAGGTGGACAGTGAATAATGGAGGAAATATATATAGAGAATTGAAACTTTGATGCTGTGTGAAACTGCAAGCATCACTAAGCTACAATACCAATCTCGTAGTTTAGGTTATTATTAGGTTCATTTTCATTTTCTTTTATTTTTATGTCACACTTTCCCCCCAAGAAAATGGTACTATTGCTTAATTTTTTACACAAAGGATGGTCAGCTCCCTATTCTTTCAAATTCAATATTTGAAAACGTATCCTTCTCTTTTGTCCTATAGTTAACCAAAAATGACAAAGGTACTCAAAAAGAAAACATGTTGTGTGGCTCCAAGAAAGTTGAAACCTAATATTGGATAAGAATACACTCTAGTGGACACGAATTCGTGAGAGATATAATCTTTATTGCCTTGTCTATTTTCTTATATTGCTACTCAAAGGTATAAGATTATGAAAGCAATTATTGAGAAGATTTATTCAGCTGATTAATACTTGAGCTGCCATATTATTTGAATACATTGAAAGTCCTGAACACTTCAAATGGAGGTTCATTTACTTACATGGAGTTCAAAAATCTCCCAGAGATGTTTAGTGAAATGTTACAACAGTATGGCACAATATAGTTGAATTGTAAGTTCAAGTTATTTAATATGACAAACTTTTATTTATTTACTTTTATCTCAACATGCTCCTCGCGTGCAAGCCTTGATTTGTTTCATGAACCCATGACCTATATGCTCTAATACCATATTGAATTTATAGCAATATTATTTAATCTTACCTTATGTAAAGAAATATATTTTTATTTACTTAATTATATCTCAATATGCATGGATTTTCTTTTCTTTTTGTAACAATTCCACAGACCCACCATTCTATGCCGTATTGTTAATTGCTACAAGTCACTACAAGCATGTCTTCCCTAAGTCCTAAGTATGATGCTACTAAACTATTAGCAAAACATATAAAAACAAGCAAACAAAATCAAGAATATGAAATAGAGACCTAATAATCACATGTGTTGAATGGATGTGGCATCCCAAAAAAGGGGTGGGTGGGGGGTCAAACATGGTTGGGGTGGTGGGGTAAGAGGCAAACTCTCAGTAAAAGTATTATCCAAAAGACAAGTTATGAATAAGACAATGCATACATCATCATCTTTCTGAAGAAAAATGATTTAATATATGTGCATTAAAAGGTCGTGTGGAGTGTGACTATTGGTGTCTTTAGAATGTAAAATGTGTGCTTTTCATGACAAAGTTTAGAACTTCAATAGTGATGCCATTGTTGGGTAGTTAGCCTTACGACAACAAATTAAATCTTTCATATTGCCATTTGCAGCCTCATCACCTTTATGTTTTCTTCAAGTAATGGAAAACAAATTATTATAAATCTAATAACTGCAAATAACAAACGTCAAGTGAACGATATTTCTTATTACTTCAATAGAAGAATCAGTAATTCTTATGAATAATCATAGTTCTTGGGAGAAATAATAACAGATAATAAAAAATAAAAAATAAAAAGGCAGCCCGGCGTACTAAGCCCCTGCTATGCGCGGGGTCCGGGGAAGGGCCGGATCACAAGGGTCTATTGTACGCAATCTTACCTTGCATTTCTGCAAGAGGCGGTTTTCATCAACTTGACTTTACTAAACAAGCGAGAAAGGCCCTTTCTATCTAGAAATAGAAAGTGCTTCGAAAGGCGCCGACTACCTTCTTACTGACAGCACAACTAGGTGCTGGCACTCAATTAGTAGCGCTGGCACGTCACTCGGCTCCTCGACTCACTTCGGTTGCAAAGACTTTCTCCTTAGGCGCATGTCTCAGCAACACAAAACGAGGGTTTCGCTCGTTATAGGACTTGACCAAACATCTCACGACACGAGCTGACGACATCCATGCAACACCTGTATGAAAGTCAGTACCATCCCGTTAAGGACATGTTTTCTTGTTCATATGTCAAGGGCTGGTAAGGTTTTGCGCGTAGTATCGAATTAAACCACATGCTCCACCGCTTGTGCAGGCCCCCGTCAATTCTTTTGAGTTTCGGTCTTGCGACCGTACTCCCCAGGCGGAGTGTTTCACGCGTTAGCTGGGCCCCTGATCCGCGTAGACCAAGGGCGAACACTCATCGTTTACGGCATGGACTACCAGGGTATCTAATCCTGTTCGCTCCCCATGCTTTCGCACCTCAGCGTCGGTAGGGACCCAGAGAGCTGCCTTCGCTTTTGGCGTTCCTTCGTAGATCTCCGGATTTCACCCCTACACACGNGAATCCGTGACGGTTACCAGTTACGCTAAGGCTCCCTTCTAGAATAACAGATAAATCTAACCAAAATTCGAAATCCATAAACATTTTCATCAGTCCGGTAATTGCGTTGAGCTCCGACTAATTAGAATTTACGTTGCATAGGGTTCACTAAAGAGGAAACACTTTACACTAAAATGTTTTTCATTCCCCAAGTTCGAACTTAGAGATATCTGCTTAATGAATTGTTTAAAGTGAAAATTACAATCATTGATTAACCTCTGCCTCATTGCAACTCAGATGGCATACATATGTATGTCTCTTTATGGACTAAATTTATGTCATCTTCAACTCTTTAATGGACTAAATTGCAGCCAATTGAAGAGAGAAGACCAAAGTATGAAAAAGTGTGGTGGTACGTAAGGGGGAAAAAAGGATTATATTTTATTGAACAAAACGTCTCATTGCAATTGGCTTTTTAAGATTTCTTCTTTTTAAGTAAAGAAAGAAGATTGATTATAATCAAAGCTTTTAGGAGTCTGCCACCGACCACATATTTTTGGTTTTAGTACTTCTTTTGTGTTGCTTAGTTAGTAAGTATATATTGTGGTTTGCTTTTTTCTTGGTGAATAATACGCACTGCCTTTTTAGAAAATCCTTATTATTATTAAAATAATTGAGGACTTTTTTGGTAAGTGGATAAGTCTTAGCTAGTGTGCTGAACACATAAGCTTGTGGAAACTACGTAATCTATTTTTTCACCAAATGTTTATTTTGATTTGTAAAGCAGCCAAATAAATCCACAAGTTCAGTGTGTTAGGAAAGGATTGAGCTTAAATTTTGAAACAAATTACGTGACCACTGACTTAATAATGAAAACCTATCGTGACCTAAGCTTCTTGCAATTATCTTTTATAGAGTTTTGGAATATGAGGATTAAGGAATTTAATTTGTGACATAAATTATGATCTAATATCTTTTAAAAAAAAATAAAATAATACACGAAATTTATTATAGAAGCTACTCTAAATCACAAATTGTTAGGGTTAAGAATATTTAAAAAGTTTGTTGACTTTCAACACCAGTTGTGTACTTAATTTTTTGCGACAGAGGAGGTAAAGTGCAATAAGCGCATAGGAGATTTCAGCAAATACAATCGAAATCCAAAGACATTTTTTTGACTAAAATTAGAAAAGCAAAATAAAAGAGAACAAGATCGGACAAAACGAAGTGTGAAATAATGTGAGTCGCTTTTGTGCTCTTTTTTCATATTTATCTCTTTCACTAGACGTAGCTGGCCCGCGCTAGCACGAGCCCAATAATTTAGGATTTGGGAAAATTTCATATATATATATATATATATACGTTGAGGGAAGTGGGTCCCATGTATTTAATAGTGGATGATTAATTAGAAGTTAGTTATAACTAATTAGTTGAAATGTAATTAGTTAGTAGTTAAGAATAGTGTAAATAGAAGTAGGAGTGTATGAATACGGTGTACAAAATCATTCTTTCTTTTCTACATAAAGAAATGTTATTCTTCTTCACAGTTTCCTCTCCCCTTCTTCTTCTTCATCCTTGTAACCGCCATAGCCATAGCTCCATTAACATGGTATCAGAGCTTGGTTAGTCAAGTCTTGTTAGCTTGGCTATGACGGAGTCTCCTTTAATTCTCAATCGAGTGAAGTTGTTGTTATCATTTGTTTGATTTGTTATATTCTTCATCTTAGCTCATCAATTCAAGCTAGGGTTAAAACTCTGTGTATAATTTGTAAGTTTCTGAACAAATCGAGCTGTGCATGTGTGTCTAAACTCATCTCCCATATTTACCGGTAAAATTCTGTCAAAGTTCTACAATTCATAACGATGTCGGTTCATGAAGATGCAGCTGATACTGGTCCTTTGCATGAAACGATGAACACAGTTCAATCAGTCGATCAAGTAGATCATCATCATCCTCTGTACATTCATCCTTCTGACACACAAGGTTCAGTTCTAATTTCTGTTCAATTACGAGGTTCTGAGAATTATGCGATTTGGAGTAGATCTCTAAAAATTGTATTGCATGAAAAATAATAATTCAGATTTGTTTTAGGTACTTGTAAACAGAGTAACTATGATGTTAATCTTCATGACCTATGGGATATATGTAATGCTATAGTGCTTGCTTGAATTATGAACACTGTATCCCCAAATTTGCTTAGTACTGTGATCTATGCATCAGATGCATTTAATGTTTGGGAGGATCTTAGAGAAAGGTTTGACAAAGACAATGCTTCTAGAGCTGTATATTTGCATAAGGAAATAGCTACTCTAACACAGGGAATTTCTTCTGTGTCTGTATACTTCTCTCGACTAAGAGAGCTATGGGATGAGTATGAAACACTGACTCCACCTCCAACTTGTGGTTGTCCAGAGTCTAAGAAGCATGTTGAGCATTATCAGCTCAAGAACTGTATCAATTTCACACTGGGCTCAATGATTCTTTTGAGAATGCTAAGAATCAAGTGTTGATGACTAGGCCCTTGCCTATCTTGAATCAAGCCTATGCTATGATTATCAATGTTGAAAGTTAAAGAGTTAATGGGAAGAGTGTATATGGTTCCACTGATGTCAATGAAGCTACAACCATGATGAGCAACAGACAACACAACAATAGTGGAGGCTCCACAACCACTGGATACACTGGAGGGCATAAGGCTAGAAATTCTTTCAATAAATCACCAGTTTATTGTGAGTATTGCAGGTGCAGAGGACACACTAGAGACAATTGTTTTAAACTACATGGACATCCAGGTGACTTTAAGGAAAAAAGGAGAGGGGTGAACTTTACTCCTCAGTCTAACAATGTAAGCAACTATGGTGGGGGTCAATCTTCAGATGCACAGCACAGTGTTCTGGACAATCCTAGCTCCAGAACTCCAGCTCGATTCTTCACTCTAGAGCAGTATCAGCAAATTTTGCAGATGTTGAGCAAAGGACAAGATGTTGAACCTGTAGCTAATGCAGCTACTATAGGATCAGCAGGTAACACTCACTGTCTAATGTCATCATTGATAAACCATAAATGGATTATAGATATTGGAGCTTCAAATCATATGGTGCATAGTTTGAATCTATTGGATTCATATGAAGAATTATCAGACAAAGATAGAAACAAAGTTTATCTACCTACTGGTGAAAAAGCTGCTATTACACATGTTGGAATATGTTCCTTCTTTAGAGATAAGAAGATTCAAAATATCCTACACATACCAGAGTTCAAGTATAACTTGCTGTCCGTATCTAAGATCACAAAAGAACTAAAGTGTACGGTGGCTTTCTTTCCTGATTTCTGTGTCTTTCAGGAGCTCTTCAGTGGGAAGGTCCTGGGGATTGGTAAAGAAGAGCTTGGTCTCTATATTCTCAAGGCTGATGATAGACAACCTTCTGGGAACTATATTCCACCTACTGTTAATACTATTGTTGCTGATACAAATAAAAGTGTTAACCAGACTGGTGAACTCAATACTCAAGCTTGGAATAAGTTTGATCTGTGGCATAAAAGGCTAGGGCATGCTCCTCTTAGAGTACTACAAAAGATAAACAATTTTAAGAATATGCATATTACTGGTGATCACTATACTGTATGTCCTATTGCAAAACAAACTCGACTCCCTTTTCATCTCAGCTCTTCTTCTTCTACTTCTGTATTTGATTTGGTGCATGCAGATATTTGGGGTCCTTACAGAATCCCTACTCATGAAAATAAGAGATACTTCTTGACTTTAGTTGATGATTATTCAAAGTTTATATGGATAGCTCTTTTAACTACTAAAGCAGACACTATTGTAGCTTTGAAATATTTCTTGCATATGGTCTCCACTCAGTTCCATATTACTGTTAAAAGCCTTAGAACAGATAATGTTACTGAGTTTATGAATGAGCAAGTGTCTACCTTGTTACACAATCTTGGAATCTTTCATCAGAGTTCCTGTGTGTACACACCACAGCAGAATGGGGCTGTAGAGAGAAGGCACAGGTCTATCTTAGATATGGCTAGAGCACTGAGGTTTCAAGAATTTGTGCCTCTACATTTCTGGGGAGAATGTGTATCCAGTGCAGTCTATCTCTTGAACATGCTACCTACTGTCCTTCTTAAGGGCAAGACTCCTTTTGAAGCACTTCATAAGTGGCCTCCTTCTCTTCAACATCTTAGAATATTTGGTAGTCTGTGTTATGCTACTCAGGTGCAGAAGAATGACAAATTCAGTCCCAGGGCAAGTCCTGCAGTTTTCATGGGGTATTCCTTGTCTCAGAAGGTCTATGTCCTATATGATATTCACTCCAAAAGATTCTTTGTGAATAGAGATGTTGTATTCAAAGAGGATGTTTTTCCCTTCAAGAATATGAAAGCTGGTCCTCATCACTTATTTCCTGTTCTGGAGTTCACTGATATCTCTCCTAGCACTGTTTATACAAATCACAGTCTTTCAGACTCTACTCCTATTGTTGATTCTTTACCTTCTCCATCTCCTAGTACTGAGCCTTCTTCATCTGCTCAATCTATACCAGTATCTACAGGTGTTCCTCCTAGGATTTCTGCTCCTCCTGCAGTCCTTAGAAGGTCTTCCAGACCATCTAAACCTCCTATATGGCTCACTGATTATGTTGTTTAGTCTAAACAGGGGACTTGTTCCTATCCTATCTCTCCTATGTTGCTTATGATCAGCTTTCCCCTACCTATCAAGCCTCACTAGCAGCCTTCTCTGCAATTGTTGAGCCTTCCTCTTTTAGTGAAGCTTGCAATGATCCTAAGTGGGTGGAATCTATGCAAGCTAAGATTTCAGCCTTAGTAGAAAATGGTACCTGGACTATAGTGGACCTGCCATCTGACAAGGTTCCCATTGAGTGCAAATGGGTGTTCAAGGTGAAGTATAAGTCTAATGGTGAAGTAGAAATATATAAGGCTCGGTTGGTAGTTAAAGGCTACAGCCAACATGAGGGCTTGGATTACACTGAAACTTTCTCACCAGTGGCTAAGATGGTCACTGTGAGAGCTGTAGTTGCTCTAGCTGCAACATCTAGTTGGTGTATATTCCAGATGGATGTTCACAATGCATTCTTGCAAGGTGACCTGATTGAGGATGTTTATATGCGCATTCCAGATGGCTTTTCCATCCAGGGGGAGTATAAGAAGGTGTGCAAACTACATAAGTCCTTGTATGGGTTGAAACAAGCTCCTAGACAATGGAACCTAAAACTGACTGAAGCACTTCTGGATATGAAGTTTGTACAAAGCCACTATGACTACTCTCTCTTTACAAAGAAAGATGGAAAAGAACTGGTGATAATGTTAGTATATGTGGATGACTTACTGATTACAGGCAATAGCTTATCCTTGATCAGACAAGTCAGGAAGGATCTACAGGAGAGATTTAAGATGAAAGATTTGGGAGAATTGAAATATTTCCTAATTTTCAAGGTCACAAAAGGGCATTTTAATGTGCCAAAGGAAGTATGCATTGGAGCTGATCTCTGAACTTGGCTTAGCAGGAGGAAAACCAGTATACACTCCTCTTGAGTTCAATCATAAACTCACCTCAGTTGAGTTTGATCAAGAAGTGAACAAAGGTGTATTGGAAGATACAATTCTTGAGGATAAGAGCATCTATCAGAGACTAGTAGGTAGACTATTGTATCTGACCATGACAAGGCCATGCATATCCTTTGTGGTGCAGTTACGTAGTAAATATATGCATGAACCTAAATTCTCTCATATGGAAGCTGCCAAGAGAGTGGTTAGGTATATCAAGTCTACACCAGGACTTGGACTGTTTATGCCCAGTGGTAGCAGCAATCAACTTACTGCATTCTGTGATTCTGACTGGGGAGCCTGTGTAGAGTCTAGAAGATCAGTTTCAGGCTATGTGATAAAGTTTGGGGGTGCTCTTATCTCCTGGAAATAAAAAAAACAAGGGACAATGTCTAGGAGTTCAGCTGAAGCAGAATTTTGTAGTATAGAAACCACAGTAGCTGAAATTGTATGGCTGGTTGGGCTATTTAAAGAATTGAACACAGATGTCAAATTACCAGTCTTGCTGCACTGTGATAGTAAAACAGCCATTCAAATTGCTGCCATCCTATCTTTCACGAAAGAACTAAACATATAGATATCGATTGCCATTTCGTAAGGGAGAAGCTAGTACAAGGACTGATTCAAACACAACACATTGGGACAACAGAACAAGTTGCAGATTTGTTAACCAAGGCTCTGTGTAAATGTCACGACCCAAATTCCCACCCTTTGGGCCGTGACTGCGCCTAACGTTGAACCCGCT
>ML262476.1:0-44349 GCA_005239495.1 Nicotiana undulata
TGTACTGATACTACACTGCACTTCCTTGTGTTGTGCAGACCCTGCTACCGAACCCCATGGAGCGTTATGAGGGAGATACCTTTAGTCCACGTCAGAGCTTCGAGGTATACAATGGCGTTCCTGGATCCCGAGGCTTCTCTCCTTTACCGTTTCATTGTCTTTCTTCTTATTTCCAAGACAGTGTTGTATTTTCATTTCCAGACTTGTATTTAGTATTCCAGTAGNTGTTTATCATGTCTTTATTCTTCACATTCTTAAAGTTTTCGTTATCTTTATTAAGAAATGCTTACAGGATTTTGTTGGGAATTCGTTGAAAGTGACGAACTACCGTCTCGCTCAGTTTTAAATGATTTAAAAATTGCTATTGCAAGTTATACGTTGGCTGGCCTAGCGGGTTCAACGTTAGGTGCAGTCACGGCTCAAAGGGTGGGAATTTGGGGCGTGACAGTAAAATATTAATTTTAGATGTATAAAATATATATTGAACACCCTTTGTTGGGAATCTTTTTTTTAGTTCTTTCAAGTTTGAACACCCTTTGAAATATTTCTGGCTTCGCCACTGATCTCTCCCCCACTCCTTCACATCTTTTTCTCACATTGCACACACACTCACACATCCACCTCTCACATTCCAAGTCCCCACGTCCCAACTTATCCCATCAATCTAATCTCACACGCACAATATATATAGGAGGTCTAGAAAGAACCAAGAAAAAAAGATAAAAGATAAAAGGAGAACAAAAGAAAAGAGAACGAAAAGAAGAGAAGAAGGACGGAAGTCAAGAAAACAGAAAAAAGGAGGAGACAAAACTTTGAACAAGAAAAAAAAAGGAACGAAAAAAAAAACAAAGAAGATTTAAAAACAAAAGGAAAGATAGTTTTTTCTAGAAAAAGTTTGAGAAATTCTCGTATAATTCGAAAGTCGAGTTTTCGTTCGTATCTTCGGGTTCGACGTTGTTGCTACTTTGTCCGGTTTGAGTTTCGGCATTAGATTGGAGTTATACTGATTCTTTTTCTTGTATTACTGGTACTCTTTTGCTATGATTTCGATTATATTCTTCTTCACTGCTATTTCTTAGTTTTTTTAAAATAAAATAAAAATAAATGCAGAGCATAGGATTTGATTCATTTTATTAGTAATTTATTTCTTTAACCTAATCTGTTATTTTCCTTCTTGAGCATATGTTTCTGATTAATTGTTATCATTTAGTGAAAGAATAAAGAAGATATATTCTTAAGAGATTAGGCTAGAATGACTATAATGATGCTATAAATATGTGCAACTTCACTATAAGTTACTTTAGTATTATGATTAGCTATGTTAAATTAGGCTACAGATGTAGACTTCTTTTTTTTGGATCATTGTTGAAGAGTAACTGGTAATTTTTGTGTATTTGAACTTTTTTGTTGTTGTTGTTTTGTTAGCATAAGTATTTCCTTTGTAAATTATTTGGAAGTTTCACATTAAACCGATATATATATATATATATATATATATCNAATATTTTGATTATTTGTTTCTTTCTTATCCAATACATATATTTGTATATTTTTAATTACTTATTGCAACGATTCTTGAATTAGTTCGTGATTCTTTTCACTATCCTACAATTATTCCTTTATTCTAATAATATATATTTTTTATAGCGAGCTTTAAATTAACTAGCAACCGACATTTATCTATTAATAAGCATTATAATGTGTCTAGACCCCATTAGCTATATCCTCTCTTGAATGTATTCTTGATGAAAGTGTAATATATATATATATATATATATATATATATATATATATTACACTTTCATCAAGAATACATTCAAGAGAGGATATAGCTAATGGGGTCTAGACACATTATAATGCTTATTAATAGATAAATGTCGGTTGCTAGTTAATTTAAAGCTCGCTATAAAAAATATATATTATTAGAATAAAGGAATAATTGTAGGATAGTGAAAAGAATCACGAACTAATTCAAGAATCGTTGCAATAAGTAATTAAAAATATACAAATATATGTATTGGATAAGAAAGAAACAAATAATCAAAATATTTTAAATATGCTTAAAATTTTATATGTACTTTAAATATTACCCCATGTGTTCATACCCGAGCCTTAGATTGATGTGCTTAAATAATAAAAGGATCATGTGTGCATTCTCGCATCCCGATGCCTTTAAATTTAAAATAATCATGTTTTAACCATGTGTACATTCCCGTACCTTAGTTTAACACCCAATTTTAAAGAAGAATACCTTGTGTGCATACCGCACCTAGGTGAACACACAAAATAAAAATAATATATAGAATTAATTAAGCGGTAATAAATAAGCCATAATTAATAAAATACAAAAATAGCTGAAAATTGATTTAAGCCTTACATTAGTCAATAAAGCGATCGTTCTAGAACCACGGGACTCGAGGGGTGCCTTACACCTTTCCCTCAGTCAACAGAATTCCTTACCCAGTCTTTTATTTCGTAGACCATAAATTAGGAGTCAAATCTTCCTTTTGATAAGGGGTTCAATAAAAGGTGACTTGGAAAAGAAAAAGTGAATTACAACAGTTAATACTTACTCGAGATAGAAGACGATTGGCCTCTTCAAATACGGTGGACGCATCGTTAAGGTCAGAGGCATCATCGACCCCAGCAAAGCAATCCCAAAAGGGATCCTCTTCACTAGGGACTCTGCCTATGTCGGGGGTCCTCGTGGCCCGAGCCTCTCTTATCGCCTCCTCGAAGTAAGCCGATAGAGAAGGCGAATAACCTAGTGTCACTGCCCCGAGAGAGTCACTCGGGGCGCTCTGATCGGCCATCGGGGTCTCAGAATCGGCCCCCTCTGGTACATTTGTTGATGGTCGAGGAACAATCTCGACCTCAGGCCATTCGGGGTCTCCGCCCGAATTTTTCATTGAAGCCTCCTCATCACGAGGCTTGATCTCGGCAACCATATCCGGTTTTGAAGGTTTGGCGGCCTCAACAGTCTTCCTGGGTCGATCCACCAATGCCAAGGCGTCACCTTCTTCTTCTTCTCTCAAACTTTGGACCGAGTCCATGATGAGAGCAATGACCTTCCGTCTGGTCCTTCGAGCTTTGGGTTTAGGGTCCTAGGACAACGAGACCCCCTTCCTCTTCTTGTCTTTCCCCGGTTTCGGAACCGGGGACTTAGCCTCTTCCTCACCGCTCGGGGGCCTCAAGATCGCGTCCTTGTTCAGGCCTGCACAAAAAGAAACTTGGTGAGAAAAAAAAAGTATGATTAGCACCTCGAAAATAAGAAAGAAACACTCACCGTGAGTCTTTGCCTCCCATTTGCTCTTTGCCAAGTCATGCCAGCAGCGCTCAGCATAGGAGGAAGTCGAGGCCAACTTCCGAACCCAGTCCTCAAGGTCAGAAACCGCTCGAGGCATCCAGGCAACCGCTGCATGGAAAATGAAGATATTAGATGAAGCAAAAAACAGGAACATGGAAATTGATGAGTAAAGTATTACTTACGCTCGGGGTTCCACTTCTCGAGAAATGGAATATCTTTCTTTGGGATGAGTTCGCAAGTCCTTACCCAAACAAACCGGCTCATCCAACCCCGGTCCTTGTCCTTATCAAAACTCGAGAACAGAGCCTTGGTTGTTCGGCGTTGAAGCTTGATCAACCCTCAAAAGAGTCGGGGTCGACATAGTCTTATAAGATGGTTGAGGGTGAACGTAAGCCCCTCGACCTTGCTGGAAAAGAATCGGAGCATGATCACGATACGCTAGAAAGAGGGGTGAACTTGGCAGAGGGTCACCTAGTACCTTTTACAGGAATCGACGATAACTGGATCGAGGGGATTTGTACCACGACTTCGTCCCTCCAGTTATAATACCTCTTCACATCCTTGAGATATCCCGTTGTTATCGAGCAGATATATCTCTACACGTGCTCGCATCGGTTAGGACCGATGGAGGGTTTTCGACTTTGAAGTCGGATTTTAAAACACATGGGCCAGCAATATACTCACTAGATAGCGATTCCGCCGGCGCTTTATCACCGGCCGTTCGGGAAGAAGAAGAGGAAGCTTTCTCCTTTTGTGGAATGGTTTTGGAAGTTTTCGCCATTGATTCAAGTGGAAAGAGGCGGAAAGAGTTGAAATTTGGTGTTTTGAAACTAACAAGGGTGACTCAACAAGTGATGAAAGAGAAGAAACGGAGAGAGTTTAAAACCTAGAAGGATTGATGAGAATGGAAGTAAAAGTTTTGATTCAACAAAAGAGTCTATATTTATAGAACTACGGTGACGGTTCGACGGCGCTAGTGGCCGACCGCCCACTGACGCGCATTAATGATTTGGGGAACCGTACCGACGGGAAATTTCGGTCACCTACATCGCTTACGTCACGAGGATGACATCATTGTTTATCAAGGCCATGAGAAAATCGAGGCTCAAGTCCTTTCTTAGAATAGACGTTTTGGTCACCTCCATCGATTACATCACGGGGATGACGTCACTGTTTATCAAGGCCATGAGAAAATCGAGGCTTGAGTCATTTCTTATCATTTTATTGTAAGAAACGAGGGGACTATCTGTATACGATATAAATCGGGGACCCAATTTCACTATTTGGTCGAGATAGGAATGTCACGTCGAAGAGCTAGGACGTCGAGTCCAAAATCGAAGCCTCTTTTCAGATCGAGGTCGACATCAATCGAGGCCAGAAAGAGACAGACTCCAAGTAACATCGGCATAACTTTATAACAGAAAGGGCGAGATATCCGTGATTGGTCGAGGATCGTGGCGTGAATCTCGGAACGGATCAATCTATGGCGGTTAATCAGCTGTTAATACGATTTCCTACTATAATTAGAAGTGTACCTTAATTAGGACTCCTCTACTATATAAAGGAGAATTTCATAATTTGTAATCACCATTGCTCACTGAGAAAAATATATATAATCGATTCCTTCTTACTTATTGCTCTACTTATTATTCATCTTAGTTGCTCTATTTTTATTGTTCTTACTATATCACCTCGAGGCTGCTTTGGTACGAGGTCAAGGCTAGCTTATACACTGGTTTGATTTATTTCACAGTCTAATACATCTATTTATTTTCTCATTTATCAATTGGTATTGAACGAAATCACATATCCTTAAAACCACAATATAAGTTTAATTGTTATCCAAATTTTAGGGTAGACACATATATAGGTATCTTTTCACTTGGTAATAAAAACTTTTAATTACCATAAAATAAAATAGGTATCTTTATGTCGTGTGCATTGCATGGTCCCAAATGTAATTTGCCAAATTCTCATTCATGTCGTCCGATAGCCAATTTGCGTTCATAACAGAATTACACAGAAAATATAGATTCAATATATTGGAAAGCACTAAACCAACCAAATTCGAGGGAAACAAGTGTTACAGGGACCTCATATTCCTCATCATCCTCCTCAAATTGATGGTCATCATTTGTACTATTGCCAAATTCACATAGCTTGTAAAATGAGTAATCCCTCAAATTATAACGTATGACCATTCTGGGAATGTGCAATACCATGAAGTCATCCTCCTCTTTCTCCCCTCTGACTACACAAAGTACAGCCATGGCCAAATAATGCCAGTCTGTTGGCTCAAGGTAATGTCGAATCATATGAGGAAACGCGGCGACAACATCTTCAACATTCACCTGATATTTCAAGAACCACTCCGTGCCATCATTTTTCATCTCGTAAATATTATAAAAAGTGAGCTTTTGGCGGCTATGTACCTGGACTAAATGCAAATGTCCATAAGACTCTCCATAATAAGCAACTCTGCTCTCCTCATCATCCCAACTTCTACCAATGCAAGGCATGGGAAATATTTCAAGCTTTTCATGTTCCACGTTGAAACGTAACGAGTTGTCACCACATACCCAATAAATAGCACCGTTCCAGTAAACTCCAGTATACTGAAATCCTATATCGTAACGAGCAGGAAAAGGTGGACCAGAGATTCTCCATTTCTTAGTCTCAGATGAATAAATCCCAATTTGATAGTGCTCAGGAGCCTTTTCAGACCTTCGAGTGCAAACCACTTTGTAATGAGGCGATTTCCACGGATCAAACGCTAGTTTCATCCCAAGAATAACCTTGGAAATTTGTCTTTTCCCTCCTGGTTTAGGAAGTGTGATGAATTGTTGGGTAGTTGGGTTGTATATATAGTAGTTTCTCTTAGGTTCGTGAGCACGAAAGCTGCAGCAAAGCAATAGTCCATTGCAAGATTGGAGAATTCTAATTCCAGAAGGGTCATCTATAAAACTGAGCTTTTGGAATGGTGCTTGAATAGGATTTTCAAGACTCAGTGATACAAATTGATGTAAAGGGTTAATCAGAAAAGAAGAACAGTGCAAGAAGAGACCAATGGCAGGGTTGATACAGGGGAATCTTAGGCGGGTGAATTCGGGACTAGTGATTATAGAACTCCAATTTTTGGAGACGCATTTGCATCGGCCGAGCGATTTAAGTGGAAGACGGAGGAGGATTTCTGTCAAAAGCTCTTGATTAGAAAGCACTTGGTTCTCAGTAAATGATGATAAACGACTTGATTTAATCATCTTAATTCTAATTTTTGGCATTTTGATTCTGTTTGTGTAGAGTTGGGACATATGGTCTTTATATAATTTGCCAAAGTATTTAGCTTCCGGAGAACGTTTCTTCTAAAGTACGCCAACTTAATTAATCTTCTCCCAATAAGTCAAAGCATTAGGTTCATAACTTCATATATCAATCCAAAGTGTTTTTTTAGGATCACAAGACAGGAAAAATAATACTTTATTTTTATTACGACGGTTATTGTCGAATCTTTTTATATCATTCATTTTCCTCGAGGGGGTTTATTTAGTTATTCATATCTTGTAACTACTATTTTATTCGCCAATATTTCTTTATTACTCTTCTTTTGGTTTCAATAATTAGTATTCCAAATTTTGTTTCGCTATTGTTTGCCAAATACTCTCAATGTAGGGGTAAGTCTATGCACATCCTACCCTTCTCTATACCTCACTCGGAATGTTGTAGTTGTTGTTATTGTAATGTTTTCCAACTAAATTATAAATCTTTACAACCAAATTATTATGATGAGCATATAAACTCTCATCCCCTACATCCCGATATAAAGGAACTATTTTTTGTTTAGAAAAAGTTGAATGTCAAATGAAAACAAAGTCAACGCGCATCTCGACAAGTTAATCCTCTTATTTGAAAATATTTCCTTTATTCCGTTCCAAGAAATAATAACTTTCTAAATTTAAAAATAATATAACTTAAACTTTCTATTTTATCAATTGAAATAAAGAGCACGTATCTGAAATAATTTCCAGTCATAATTTCGCGCGTTCGAATGTCAAATTATGTTAACATCGTTTTCAAAGAAGCTAATAAAATTGGGGACTCATTAATCAAACATGCTCTATTCAATTACCAGCAATTTTTTAAAGTAAAAGACATACAAGTTTGCCTTTAACTTCAGCAGTATGCTCACAGGAGAGAATATCCTCGATCCAAAGAAATTTTGAAGGTACAGCAACGGTGATTAACCCAAAAATTAGATTGAAGGTCAAAGATATTAAATTTGTATTTTAGGGTACTAATTAACAACTTATTTGATTCACTTTTCTAAATATGTACAGTAAGAGAACAAAAAAAAAATGACCGAAATAGTAGAGTGATACTATTGTTTACCCTCAAAATCGAATAACAATTGAATTTGTAAGTGATTTTAAGGATACACAGATTTTTTTAATACAAAGCGATAAATAAAGTTAAATTAAATAAACAAAGATAAAGTAGATTCATACCACACGAGGAAGATAGTTCAAGTCTTAGTGAAATATTTGTCCTTGATCTGGACTCACTATAATCAGCACTCACAAACAAGAGCAAGAGAGCTAATAATAGAGAAAATAATAATATATTGCTTTGGAATGCGTGTTACAATGTGTTTGATGAATTGTCAGACCCCCTTTATATAGTAGGGAATCCTACTCTAGGTACAACTCTATAAAAGGTAAACAAAATCCTCTGATTTTCGGTCCTTCATTGATACGTGCCGAGATCCCCGCCATAATTCCCGCCGCTCATGGATATTACGACTTTCTGTTAACCATGCTAGATTGCTATACAATGTTCTTCGAGGTCATTCAAGTTAGGACCGATTCCGAATCGTGACTCTGAAATTCTCGAGGTCGGGCGTCATGCCCCTGAATTCTGACTCGATGAGACTGACCCCTCAATTTTGGTCCCCCGTCATCATATCTCGAGTTTGGCTTATTTTCTCGGAGACCGGGATAAACCATGAGCCCGGTTTTACCCATATACAAATAGTCCCTCGTTTCTTGGAGAATATATGACAAGAAACGACATGAGCTTCTGATTCTCGCTTCGACTTATGCGGCAGAAACAACAAAACATCTGAAACGTCTCGTCAGTCATGTCATAATGGCATTAAATGCTTGTCAGGCACCAGTCTATCATCCCTGAACGCAAAACGTCGCTGAATTCCTATAATTACTCACTCCTTCGTTCATTTTCACTTTACATAAAACCTTCTAACCTCGTACCCTCAGGGTAATACTCTTTAGCACTTTTACCCACATTACTCAAGATCCTTTGCAAACAAATTTACCCATTTTATTCTCAAGCCAACAAGTCTAATCCTTCAACTTCCTTTCTTTCTTCATCTCTCCTAAATTTTCCTCTATTTTTACTTTCTAAAGGAATGGAAAAGACTTCCAAAACTGTTTCGTAGAAAGAAGCTCCTTCTACTTCGTGGTCGGCCACAGAGGTCGAGGAGACTACTCCGGGCGTGGCAGTTGATGAACCAGTACCCGAACCCCTCTTGAAAATGTTCATCCCCGGAGGATGATCGGTCAATGTCGGTTTCAAGGTTGAAAAGCCTTCCTCCAAACAGGGTCGATGTGAGGAGGTCTCGAGATACATCTGCTCGATTACCGAAGAGGTCCTCCCTATAGTCCAAAAAGACTGCAACTGGGCCAATAAGAACATAGTGGTCCCCGACCCTGAGGAGGCCATTACCACCCATGTCGAGGGATACCTGAGTGTTTACACTTATCCCTTTACATTGGGACCAGTGGACATGGTCATTATAGATTTCTACAAGAGATACGACGTAATTCTCGGTCATATTCATCCTTCACTGTGGAGGATTGTAATCCTCCTTCGGTTTTTCTTGAAAACAATTGACTCATGTAGGTTCACTGTGGATCACCTACCCCGTTTGTACTGTCCCCGAATATTTCGGGGAGGGCAGATAAAGCTTGTGCGTCGGATCAGTAAAGCCCCCTTCTCAAGTACCGATGAGGACCCGGATCGAGGCTGGCAAGGCTGTTTTGTCCGAGTGAGGACTTCAAACGTGATTCCGGCTAAATGTGGGCTATTCCCTGAGAAGTGGAATATGTCACGTAAGTAGAAATTTCCTTAGAATGTTGACCTTATATTTACTTCTCTTTTCCTTATCAGTATTCGTGGTGGTGCAGTCGTTGCTCGGGTCCCAAATGTTATCCCTCAACTCAAGGAGTGGGTCGAGGGTATCGTTTCATAGATTTCGTACTCCAATCGCTCGTGGCACAAACTCTTGAAGGGTCGTTGGGAGGATCGTTCCCCTAGTGAGACTTCTTTCCCGAGTAGACTGTGTTAGGCTTCTTCTTTTACCATTAAGCTCTTATTTCCTTTACTTCTTTTTGCAGGCTTGCCTAATGATGTCGAGCTTAGGCCTCCAAACGGTGTAGAGGACTTACCTGTTGAGTCTCCTGCTCCGAGATAGGCCAAAGAAAGTAAAAGGAGGAGGGCTCTGGGTTATCCGAGCTCGAAGAAAAAGAAAACAAGGAGAAGGCCGGTGCGCAAGCCAAAGGAAAACACCAGCTCCCGAGCACCATCTTCAGATTTTCTCTATGGCTAAGGGATGAGCCCGAGGGAGAAGAGCCTTTCATTTTTGTGGTCGTCGGTCGTTTTCCCCTCAAAGAGCCAGGGGCTATTGAACCAGAGATCCGTGAGACCGATCTACCTCAAGCTAGTGAGGTCGATGCAGAGGTCGAGACTGAGGCTTCCCGGGATGAGGGAAGTGCCCCGAAGGAAGCACTTGGCGTGATAGACATCACCGAGTCACTCTCGTTTACTGAGTTTATGTACAATGAGGCCCAAACGGTGAAAGAACACCCAACAAGGGGGCCCACAGAGAAGACAGCTCCCCTCCGCTGCTTTTTTGATGGAGTGGGTTCCACCGCCATGAAGGACGTCACCGAGTTAGGTGAATTAGAGGTACCGAGGAAACGTTCATCCTCGAGGGCAGGTGGGCCTAACTCGAACCCGATACTGATCAATTGGTTCCCTTCCCCGAGCACGGATCTAGATTGAAAGCGGTCAATTATCATCACCATTCTGGAGGATGCCCGAGTTCTCTCCGCCCCCTTACGTATTGTCAGTTACCTCTAGTGCTTGGTGGCTAAATAAGACCAGGACAAAATGAATGAGGTGGACACGTCGTTCTTGTTCAACGAAGCACAACAGGCGCTGAACCGGGTAGCTCTTGATAATTCCTGATGATTCCAATATTTATCCTCGTAATTGAACTAGTGTTTTTGGTAATTCTAATATATTTCTTCGTATTTGTAGGCCTCAGTGCACCACCACGAAACCTCCATCCGATACCAGGAAGAATTGAGCCACTATGAGGCTAAAGCCAAAGAGCATGCTAAGAAAAGAAACATGTATAAACTTCTCAGTGAGCAACGTGAGGGTGAAATCAAGAGTCTTTGATCTGAGTTGGATGCGTCTTAGAAAAAACATGTCGACATGTTGGAACAAGTAAAAAAAATTAAAGTTAGTGATGATTAGCTAGACACGGTGTCTAACGATCAGAATCCACAGGTCCAGTAGAAGCTCGATCAGATCGACCAACTCTGGCCAAGAGGACGTGATCATAGTCAAGGCTGAAGGGTGGAAGAGCAAGATGGATCGCCTGGCCTCGAAGAAAGAAAAAGTCGGGGAACTATTGGCCTTGGCAGAGACCCAACTTTGATCGGTAAAGGAAAAAGCGAAGGCACGGTCCTAGAAAGTCGAGGAGCTTCAATCTCAACTGAGCTCGATTGTTGCCGACCGAGAGACCATCACCAAGGAGTTCAATGAGGCCAAGTCGATGGGTGAAATAACCAAGGCTGATGCTGATGAGATGGTGGATCAGTACAAAGCCGATGCCGAGGCAACCCAGGATCGCCGAAAGACATTGTCGAATACGTAAAGTGGCATTCCCGAAGGGAGGCCCTCGAGGAGGTTAATGCTCGGGGTTTTGATTTGTCGCTCGAGATAGAAAGTGCTAGGGGGCACGAGGCCGAGGCCAGGAAGTTGGCATATCCCGAGGACGAAGAAGACTCTGAGGGTTCAGGCGGATCCGAGGACGGGGAAGATTCCGACAGCCCCGGTGGTAAGGATTAGTCTTCTTAGATACCTTGTAATTTCTTGCTTTTTGTAGCTTTGTATTTTGTTGAGGTCGTTTGGCCTTTGTAAACATTTTACATATATATAAGGCTTTTTTCTTCTTCCTTCGGAAACTCTTGAGCTTGTTTCTCTTTGCTTATTTCTTTATGATTGTAAGGATTTCAGATTCCTTAGCATGCGATAATTAGGTCTTATTTGGAGGTTAAAACATTGTTCATTTTCGAGATTTATTCGCTTAAGGCTCGTGCGGGGCTCGAGATGACCAGAATCTTTCCCAAAAGTACTTAGAAAAATTGTATCGCTCTTCGACGGTCACCTGCAAGTATTAGTCCAAACTGTAAATAAATAAAAGGAATGAATGGGGTAATACCTTAGAAGTAATATCACTTCAAGTGAGTTATGTTCCAATTGTTCTGTAGTCGCTCATCGTTCGTCGCTCCGAGTTTGTATGTCCTTTTCTGGTGATCTCGATAATTTGATACGGACCTTCCCAATTCGGCCCCAACTTCTCTTCGTTCGGGTTCTGATTTCTTAGTGTGACCTTCCTTAACACAAAGTCCCCAACATTAAAGTGTCAAAGGTTGACTCTTCGATATTAATACCTCTTGATCCGCTGTTTTTGGACGGCCAATCGGACAAGGGAAGCTTTGCGCCTTTCATCTAACAGTTCCATGCTCGTATTCACGGCCTCGTCGTTTGATTCTTCGGTCATATATCGGAGCCTGAGACTCGATTCTCTAACTTCGACCAGTATTAGAGCTTCGATGCCAAAAACCAACGAGAACGGGGTGGCCTCGGTACTGGACTTCGAGGTTGTACGGTATGCCCATACGACTTCGAGCAAGATTTCTTTCCATTTTCCTTTAGCGTCGGTCAACCTTGTTTTGAGGTTTTAGAGTATGGTTTTGTTGGTGGACTCCGCTTGCCCGTTCCCACTAGAGTGGTAGGGTATTGATAGGATCCTTTTGATCTTATGGTCTTCGAGAAACTTGTTTACTTTGTTGCCGATGAGTTGTTTCCCATTGTCACACACGATCTCGGCCGGCATTTCGAACCGCATATTATGTGGTCCCAAATAAAATCAGTGACTTATTTCTCCCTGAATTTCTCATATTCCTGGGCTCCCACCTATTTAGAAAAATAGTTCGTCATAAATAATATAAATTGAGCCTTACCGGGTGCCCATGGAAAGAGGCCAATGATGTCCATCCCCTATTTCATTAACGGCCAGGGTGATAAGACCGAATGCATTAGGTCCCTGGGCTGCTGAATAATCGGAGCATGCCTTTGACTTTCGTCACATTTTCGTAGAAAACTCCTTTGCGTCCTTTTCCATGCTGGTCCAGTAGTAGCCGCCTCTGATTATTTTTCAAACTAACGATTTGGCGCCTGAATGGTTCCCACAAGTGCCTTCATGGACCTCTGCTAATAATCAAGTAATGCAAGTGTGTGCTTTTCCCAATGGAAAGCTTTCTACCGTGTGCATAGATATCGAACAACATAAAGCAAGTGCATCATTCTATCCTATAGGCATGTTATCTACCCATCGCATATTAATGTTAGATCTACCTCATCCCCTTTCACTAGCACAACAACAACAACAACAACAACAACAACAACCCAGTAAAATCTCACCAATGGGGTCTGGGGAGGGTAGAGTGTAGGCAGACCTTAACCCTACCCCGGAGGGGGTAGATAGGCTATTTGCGAGAGACCCTCGGCTCATAGACACTAGATATTTAACAAAACAAAAAACACCCAAATAAAACCCAAATTGATAAGTAAAGTAGTAATATTACATGATAATAGACTGGCCTACAACAGGCCCCAATAAAACAACAAAATACCCAACCTTACTGGGCCTTCAACACTTCTGACATAGCATCCCACACAATCACATGTCCATAGGGAAGAGTCCATACCCCTTTTAATGAGCCACAGCATCAAGTGTTTCACCACTTGGAACAAACAATAAAGAACACAATACATGACAGGGAAGGAGAGTATTAGGGGCAGTTTGGGAGGTTAAAGGAATGACTAGGGCCAAGCCCCTAGTGTGTCAGAGTTCACAAGGGCCTCACTTGATCCCCGAGCAGTGTTCACACTAGTTAGGTCAACAAAGAACCTAGTAGCCTTGGCTTTCAGCCGGCTAAGAATATGAATTCAGAATACCAGAGTAACAGGTAGGGAGAATGGACAGAAATTCCTAGAATGAGCATACAACACAACTAGTCAAGTAGACCAGCATATTCGGCCAGGTTCACATAGCCAAAGTACTACATAAACAGTCATCATAGGTGACGCGCCCCTTTTTCTCGCGAATCGGGTTTTGACATATGACAACTCTTTTAAGGAAGGTGTTAAAAGGGAGAGTTGCCACCTAACGGGTTTGAGGTGCGTTAGGGCACATATTTGTAAATAACTCTGGTTTAACCAGTCTGCGCCACCAAAGATTGGGTAAGGGCTCAAGTTACCTCGAAAGGAAGGTGTTAGGAACTCTTCAAGGTCCACCATGGTGGGTCCCGACCGAACTTGAATTATGTGAATTAGTCAAATAATCAGAGAGAAAAATAAGGAGTTTGGGAAGAATTCATTATTAAAAGACCTTGAGTAAGCACAAACAATTGATTTACGGACAAGGGAAGTCCTAAGTTTTTTAGCCGAAAGGATCACCCCATGCGACATAAATAATACTTCGTAACTCCCTCGAGGTGGGGTGTTACTCGTATTATTCAGCAGACACTGACTATGTCACGACCCACATTCCCACTCAGGTCGTGATGGCGTCCAACACCGGAGTCAGGCAAGCCAACACTAGTTCACTACCGAAGATTACTTCACTTAGTTAGATATTTAAGTACTTGCCAAATTTTAAGTTAGGAAATCATTTAAAGAAAACAGTCAAGTGATGCAACTTGACTTAATGAAACTCGAAAGTTCGTTTGCCAACATATACAGTATAGCAAAATACTAGGAAAACCAACTACGTATGCCAAAAGTTAGTGTCACAAATCCACAGGCGACTAGTGGAATATATAAATAGACAAAACGAATGTACAACTGTCTGAAAGGGGTAGACAGAAATATCCAAAAATAATAGAAACTCCACAGTGCTGCTGAGGAATGCCAGGAAGAGCAACTCACTGTGTAGTCAGGTCCAGATAGTACTCTCAATGACGGACACCGGAATAGTGATCAGGTGCAACAGCCTCAGAACCTGTACAATTAAGTACATAAGCGTAGCATGAGTACATATAAACAAATCTGTACCCAGTGAGTATCCCGCCTAAACTTGAAGAAGTAGTGACGAGAAGTAGACGTATTACTCACTAGGGTCATTAGCACTTGTATAATTAAATAAATCTGGACAGGATTAACAATCATGGCAATCAAGTAGACATGGAATATCAAGTACGTGAACTACAGTCTACCCGCAAGTGTCAAGTAATAGTATCAATAGAAGTCCCAAGTTCCCTTCCACAAATAACAAATTATTTGATAATAACAATAATACTCTCAGTCAATTACATAGCATATGAAATGCCGAGGCGTACGGCCGAAGCAACGCAAAAATTAAATGTGCACTGCCGAGGGTCGAGCGGCACGAACCATAGATGCATCTATTACCCCGCTCGCAAATTGATCATGCGACGCGGTTGACATAAAATATAAGGCTACCCCGCTCACAAATCGTACATGCGACACAGGTGCTCGTAGACATACACAGAATTATCAGGAAAATTCAGGAATTTATCATGGTTTATACTTGAAATCAGAGATTTAAGCACTTAAACTTACACATAACTTCCTAATATCCTCATATAAATTTCAAAGATAATAAGCAACTAGAAACACATGTAAAGGTACAGGTAAAGCACATAAAGGCATGCTTGAGAAATCCTAAATTCTACCCGACATAACATAGTAGTAGCTACGCACGAACTCTCGCCACTTTGAGCGTGCGTAGCCCCCGCAAATAAGGATAATTCAATCATTTACATTTACCTATGGGGAAAATTCCCTCTTACAAGGTTGGAAAGGAGACTCACCTCGCGTAAAATCTACTTCCCGGGTCAAGAATGCGCCCGAAACTCCAAACTTTACAACTGAGGACTCGAAACTAGTCAAATGATATATAAATATGTCAATGCATGCTCAAAGTATGGAAATTCTCCTACTTATTTAGTAAATTCATTATTCTTGAAGAAATCCCAAAATACAACCCCGGGCCAACATTCTCGCATTCCGGAAATTTTCGAAGATAACACTCACCCATAGCCTAAGGATCATTAATATATAGTTTTTGTATGATTTCATGGTAGAAAAATGGTGAAATTCCCTAAAGTTCATCAACCCTAGGTTTTCACTCTAACCCCTTTGATTTCCACTAAATAGATGTTAATCTACCTAAATTTTGGTGCATTAATATAACATTTAAATGGGAATTACTTACCTCTTAGTAGCTAGGCCGAATACCCTCTTGAAAGCCCTCAAAATCGCCAATGGAGGAGAAGAAATGGTGAAAAATGGCCAAATCCCGTATTAAATGATATCACTGCCTTTAGTGATATCGCACATGCGGCTCGAGGACCGCACCTACGGTCTCGCACCCGCGAGACAAAGGTCGCACCTGCGGAAAAGGCCTAGGAGACCTGGGGCCGCACCTGCGGAAGAAGTCCCGCACCAGCGGGTCCGCGCCTGTAGTTTGGACCAGCTCCCCTGGGGGTCGCACCTTCGGAGCCTTGACCGCAGGGGCGGTCTCGCACCTGCGACCTGGGCAACCGCACCTGCGGTCACACCATTGTGCACCAGCAGCTGAAGTTGCTGGTTTTTGGCTCCGTTTGGTGTCCAGGAGGCACCTGGGCCCACCCGAGCCCCCGTGCAATTATACCAACAAGTCCTAAATCATATTAAGGACTCGCTAGAGCCTTCGGAACACCCAAAACAACGCTAAAACTCAAAATCACCCCTAAAAACCCCTAGAATCAAACTTAAGAATTTCTAAGTTCTTGAATTCGGTTTCAATGCGCTGAACCGACCTATACTACTCGGAATGACACCAAATTTTGTAGTCAAGTCATGAATGACATATCGGAACTATTCCCGGCCTCGAAATTCCGTTCGGTTCTAGATAACACAAAAACACGTCCCAAACCAAATTATCAACTTAAGGAAACTCTATTTCGCTATTTGGCGTCGAAATGCTCCCGGGTCATCCAAACCCCATTCTGGACATACGCACAAGTCCGAAATCATCATACGAAGCTATTGGAATCGTCGAAACTCGATTCCGAGGTCGTTTACTCAAAATGTTGACCGAAGTCAAACTTGGCCTTAAAAGACAACCTTAAGGAACTGAGTGTTCCTATACCATCCTAAACACTTCCGAATCCTGAACCGCCCGTCCCCGCAAGTCACAAATCATGATAAGCCGCTACAAAGTCTTATTTACGGAAACGGGGTCCGAATACGTGAAACGATCGGTCGGGTCATTACATTCTCCACCTCTTAAACAAACGTTCGTCCTCGAACGGGTCTAGAATCATACCTGAAGTGCTGAATAAGTGTGGATATCTGCTCCGCATGTCCTCCTCGGACTCCCAAGTCGCCTCCTCGACTGGTTGGCCTCTCCACTGAACCTTCCCAGCAAAAACTCTCTTAGATCTCAATTGACGGTCCTGTCTATCAATAATAGCAACTGGCTCCTCCTCGTAGCCCAATCTCTCATCCAACTGAATAGCACTGAAATCAACAACGTGAGAGAAGTTGGCGTGATATCTCCGGAGCATGGATACATGGAATACCGGATGGAATCCTGCTAAGTTGGGAGCTAAGGCAAGCTCATAAGCAACCTCTCCAACTCGCCTCAATACCTCGAAAGGACCTATGAACCTCAGGCTCAGCTTGCCCTTCTTCCCGAATCTCATAATACCCTTCATCGGCAAAACCTTCAGCAAAACCTTATCTCCCTCCATAAATGACACATCACGTGCCCTCTGATCCGCATAACTCTTCTGTCTGGACTGTGCTGTGCGAAGCCTCTCTTGAATCAACTTCACCTTCTCCAAGGCATCTCTCACTAGGTCCGTACCATATAACTTAGCCTCGCCAGGCTCAAACCATCCGATCGGGGAACGACATCGCCGACCATATAAAGCCTCGAATGGGGCCATCTCAATGCTGGACTGATAACTATTATTGTAAGCGAACTCAGCCAAAGGCAAGAACTGGTCCCACTGACCTCCAAAGTCAATCACGCATGCTCTGAGCATGTCCTCCAATATCTGAATTATACGCTCCGACTGGCCATCAGTCTGTGGATGAAATGTTGTGTTGAGATTTATCTGAGTGCCCATCTCTTTGTGCAATGCTCTCCAGAAGTGCGAGGTGAACTGAGGACCTCGGTCTGATATAATGGACACCGGTACACTGTGCAACCGGATTGGTCAATCTATCCACAATAACCCAAATCGTGTCAACTTTCCGCAAAGTCCGAGGCAACCCAACTACGAAATCCATAGTAATGCGCTCCCACTTCCTCTCAAGAATGGGCATCTACTGAAGTAGGCCTCCTGGCCTCTAGTGCTCATACTTAACCTGCTGGCAATTAAGACACCTAGCCACATACTCCACGATATCCTTCTTCATACGCCTCCACTTGTAATGCTGCCTCAAATCATGATACATCTTCGTAGCACCAGGATGAACAGAATACCGCAAACTGTGTGCCTCCTCAAGAATACTATGACTCAGGCCATCAACATTAGGAACACACAAACGACCCTGAAGTCTCAGAACATCGTCCTCGCCAATGGTAACCTCCTTGGCACCACCCTGAACCATTGTCTCTCGTAGCTCTGCCAAGCGTGGATCATTATACTGCCGAGCCTTAATCTCCCCCAATAATGAAGACTGAGCAACCATATGTGCAAGAACTCGATGAGGCTCTGAAATATCAGATCTCACCAAGCGATTGGCCAAGGACTGAATGTACAAGGCTAGAGGTCTCTCTTCCGCTGCAATGTAAGCCAAACTACCCATACTCTCCGCCTTCCTACTCAAAGCATCTGCCACCACATTTGCCTTGCTCGGGTGGTAAAGAATGGTGATGTCGTAATCCTTCAGCAACTCAAGCCACCTGTGCTGCCTCAAGTTAAGATATCTCTGCTTGAACAAGTGCTGCAGACTGCGGTGGTCTGTATAAACCTCACAAGACACCCCATATAAATAATGCCTCCAAATCTTAAGAGCATGAACTATCGCCGCCAACTCCAAATCGTGCACAGGATAATTCTTCTCATAAACCTTCAGCTGGCGCGAAGCATAAGCAATAACTCTCCCTTCCTGCATCAATACACACCCCAAGCCAACGCGTGAAGCGTCGCAATACACTGTATACATCCTAGAACCAGAAGGCAATACTAATACTGGTGCTGAGGTCAATGATGTCTTGAGCTTCTGAAAGCTCGCCTCACACTCGTCGGACCATCGGAACAGGGCATTCTTCCGAGTCAATCTAGTCGGGCTACAATGGATGAAAAGCCCTCCACAAATCGCCGATAGTAGCCTGCTAGACCTAAGAAACTCCTTATCTCTGTAGCTGAAGTAGGACGCAGCCAACTCTGAACTGCCTCAATCTTTCGAGAATCAACCTTGATACCCTCTCCGGACACTACATGTCCTAAGAATGCCACGGAATCCAACCAAAACTCACACTTGGAGAACTTAGCATATAGCTTCTATTCCCGCAAAGTCTGGAGCACAACTCTCAAATGCTGCTCGTGCTCTCTCAAGCTACGTGAGTAAATCAAAATGTCATCAATGAAGAAAATGACAAAGGAATCAATATACGGCCTGAACACCCTATTCATCAAGTCCATGAATGTTGTTGGGGCATTGGTCAAGCCAAAGGACATCACTAGGAACTCATAATGGCCATATCTCGTACGAAAAGCAGTCTTGGGAACATCCGAGGCTCGAATCTTCAGCTGGTGATACCCCGATCTCAAATCAATCTTAGAAAATACATTATCACCCTGCAACTGGTCAAACATGTCATCAATGCGCCAAAGGATACTTGTTCTTAATGGTGACCTTGTTCAACTAGCGGTAGTCAATACACATCCGCATAGACCCATCCTTCTTCTGCACAAATAGGATTGGAGCACCCCCACGGCGATACACTCGGTCTGATAAACCCCTTAGCCAACAACTCCTCAAACTGCTCCTTCAACTCCTTCAGAGCCATACGGTATGGGGGGAAAATAGGCTGAGTGCCTGGAGCCACATCAATACAAAAATCGATATCCCGATCCGGAGGCATGCCCGGAATGTCTGAAGGAAAGACATCAGCAAACTCTCGAACAACAGGCATTGAATCAATTGTCGGAGACTAGGAGGTGGTGTCCCGCACATAAGCAAGATACGCCAGACAACCCTTTTCGACCATATGTCGAGCCTTCATGAAGGAAATAACTCTACTAGCTGCACTGACTGAGGAACCTTTACACTCCAGCTTAGGCAACTCAAGCATGGCCAAAGTAACCATCTTGGCATGGAAATCCAAGATGGCATGATAGGGAGATAGCTAATCCATCCCCAAGATAATCTCAAAATCCACCATGTCGAGCATCAGGAGGTCCGCTCTGGTCTCGAATCCACATATGGTAATCACACAGGACCGATAGATCCGGTCAACCACCACAGAATCTCCCACATGAGTGGACACATATATAGGAGAATCCAAGGACTCGCGAGGAACATATAGAAAACAAGCAAATAAGGCTGACACATATAAATAAGTGGATCCTGGATCAAATAGCATGGATGCCTCCCTACCACATACTGAAATAGTACTTGTGATCACGGCGTCTGAGGCCACTCCATCTTCTCGGGCCAGAATAGCGTAGAATCTGGTTGGTGTACCTGAAGACTGACCGCCGCTGGACTGAATAGGAGCTAGCTGAGCTCCCCTTGCCTGGCCTCCACCTCTGGGACGACCTCTACTAGCCTGTCCTCCACCTCTGGGTGGACGGGGCACCGGTGATGCGTATGTAGGCTGGTAACTCTGCTGGAAAGCCCTGACCCGAAACCTGGGACAAGTCCTCCTCATGTGGCCTGACTCCCACACTCATAACACCTCGCTGGTGGCATGGCCTGCTGCCGTGAAGAAGAACCCTGGATAGTTGGGGGACGGTGAGAGCCCTCTGGCATGGCACTGAAGTAAGGACTAGGAGAACCCTGATGACCTGAATACCCGCCGGAGGAACCCTGAACGGCTGGTGGGCAGTAAGAACTCTCCTGCATGGCGCTGAAATATGGTCTCACCGGAGCACCACGGGGAGGTGGTGGTGGAGATGAATATGGAGGCCTGCTAGGCTGGCCTCAGCTGAACTGACCCCTACCCCTGCCTTGGGCACCTCTGAAATCTCCAAAAAATCTAACTCTCTTGTCCTGTTGACCCTGCTCTCTGCCCCTCGATCGATAACCCTCAATTCGACGAGCTATCTCGACCACAAGCTGATAGAGAGTACCCATCTCCACCTCTCGGGACATGTTGGCCCTAATACCTGAGTGAAGCCCAGCTACAAATCTCTGCACTTTCTCAGCATCAGTAGGAAGAATCATAAGGGCATGACGAGACAACTCAGAAAACCTGGCCTCGTAGTCCGTCACTGACATATGCCCTTGCACCAGCTGCTCAAACTAATACCGCAGCTCCTCCCTCTCTAAGGGTAGAATATACATGTCCAGGAATAGCTGAGTGAACTGCTCATATGAGAGAGGAAGGGAACCTGCTGGCCTACCAAGGATAAATGACTGCCACCATCTGCGGGCCCTGCCCTCTAGCTGAAAAGAAGTGAAATCAACTCCATGGGACTCCAAGATTCTCATGTTGTGCAGTTTGTCCCTGCACCTATCAATAAAGTCCTGGGCATCCTCGCCCCTCTCACCTCCGAAGACAGAAGGGTTCAATCTAGTCCATCTATTGAGTAACTTCTGCGGATGTCCGCAGCTGGTCTACGTTCTGGTGCTGTTGTTGCTGGTTGTGCTCCACCCACGGGCAGAATACCCGGAGTCAGATATACTGCCGTTGTATGACCTTCTGCCTGGGTGGTAGGGGTATGAACTCCCCCTCGCGCCTGAGATGTGGCAGGATCCGCTGGAAATAAACCAGCCTGGGTCATAGTGTCCATGAACCGCATCATACGGCCCATGACCTCCTGGAAGCCTGGTGCAGTCGTGAAATCCATTGGAGATGGATCTGCTGGGGGTACCTCACCCTGCTCCTCAGTAATGGGATCCCCAAGGGGTGCTAATGGAGAAACTCTAGGATGCCCTCGTCCCCTACCTCGGGCCGGTTCCCTCCCCCGGCCTCTGCCCCGGCCTCGGACGGTGGGGGTAGCGGCATCTCCCGAGTCTGAACGTAGGATGCGCGTGTCCTCACCATCTGTGAGAGAATAGAAGAATGAGAATTAGTAACCATCGACTGCACGATAGAATAGGAATAAAGAGAGGTTTCTTAAAACCCTATAGCCTCCCGAAGATAAATACAAATGTCTCTGTATCGATCCGCAAGACTCTATTAGGTTTGCCTGTGACTTGTGAGACCTACGTGAACCTAGAGCTCTGATACCATGTTGTCACGACCCAAATTCCTACTCAGGTCGTGATGGCGCCCAACACCGGAGTCAGGCAAGCCAACACTAGTTCACTACCGAAGATTACTTCACTTAGTTAGATATTTAAGTACTTGCCAAATTTTAAGTTAGGAAATCATTTAAAGAAAACAGTCAAGTGATGCAACTTGAATTAATGAAACTCGGAAGATGGTTTCCAAACATATACAGTATAGCAAAATACTAGGAAAACCAACTACGTATGCCAAGACCTAGTGTCACAAATCCACAGGCGACTAGTGGAATATACAAATAGACAAAACGAATGTACAACTGTCTGAAAGGGGTAGACAGAAATATCCAAAAATAATAGAAACTACACAGTGCTGCTGAGGAATGCCAGGAAGAGCAGCTCACCGTGTAGTCGGGTCCAGATAGTACTCTCAATGACAGACACCGGAATAGTGACCAGGTGCAACAGCCTCAAAATCTGTACAATTAAGTACTGAAGCGTAGCATGAGTACATATAAACAAATATGTACCCAATGAGTATCCCATCTAAACTCGAAGAAGAAGTGACGAGAGGTAGACGTATTACTCACTAGGGTCATTAGCACTAGTATAATTAAATAAATCTAGACAGGATTAGCAATCATGGCAATCAAGTAGACATGGAATATCAAGTACGTGAACTACAATCTACCCGCAAGTGTCAAGTAATAGTATCAATAGAAGTCCCAAGTCCCCTTCCACAAATAACAGTTTATTTGATAATAACAATAAGACTCTCAGTCAATTACATAGCATATGAAATGCCGAGGTGTACGGCCGAAGCGACGCAAAAGTTAAATGTGCACTGCCGAGGGTCGAGCGGCACGAACCATAGATGCATCTATTACCGCGCTCACAAATCGTACATGCGACATGGGTGCTCGTAGACATACACAGAATTATCAGGAAAATTTAGGAATTTATCATGGTTTATACTTGAAATCAGATATTTAAGCACTTAAACTTACACATAACTTCCTAATATCCTCATATCAATTTCAAAGATAATAAGCAACTAGAAACACATGTAAAGGTACAGGTAAGGCACATAAAGGCATGCTTGTGAAATCCTAAATTCTACCCGACATAACATAGTAGCAGCTACGCACGGACTCTCGTCACTTTGCGCGTGCGTAGCCCCCGCAAATAAGGATAATTCAGTCATTTACATTTACCTATGGGGACAATTCCCTCTTACAAGGTTGGAAAGGAGACTCACCTCGCGTAGAATCTACTTCCCGGGTCAAGAACGCGCCCGAAACTCCAAACTTTACACCCGAGGACTCGAAACTAGTCAAATAATATATAAATATGTCAATGCATGCTCATAGTATGGAAATTCTCCTACTTATTTAGTAAATTCACTATTCTTGAAGAAATCCCAAAATACACCCCCGGGCCCACATGCTCGGATTCCGGAAATTTTTGAAGATAACACTCACCCAAAGCCTAAGGATCATTAATATATAGTTTTTGTATGATTTCATGGTAGAAAAGTGGTGAAATTCCCTAAAGTTCATCAACCCTAGGTTTTCCCTCTAACCCATTTGATTTCCACTAATTAGATGTTAATCTACCTAAGTTTTGCTGCATTAATCTAACATTTGAATGGGAATTACTTACCTCTTAGTAGCTAGGTCGAATACCCTGTTGAAAGCCCTCAAAATCGCCAATGGAGGAGAAGAAATGGTGAAAAATGTCCAAATCCCGTATTAAATGAGATCACTGCCTTCAGTGATCTCGCACCTGCGGCTCGAGGACCGCACCTGCGGTCTCGCACCCGCGAGCCAAAGGCCGCACTTGCGGAAGTGGCCTAGGAGGCCTGGGCTGCACCTGCGAAAGAAGTCCTGCACCAGCGGGTCCGCGCCTGCGGAAGGAGGTCCGCACCTGTGGTTTGGACCAGCTCCCTTGGGGGTCACACCTGCGGAGCCTTGACCGCAAGGGAGGTCTCGCACCTGCGACCTGGGCAACCGCACCTGCGGTCACACCAGATCTGGTGCACCAGCAGCTAAAGCTGCTGGGTTTTGGCTCTGTTTGGTGTCCGGGAGGCACCTGGGGTGACTCGATCCCCCGTGCAATTATACCAACAAGTCCTAAATCATATTACGGACTGTCTCGAGCCTTCGAAACACCCAAAACAACGCTAAAACTCAAAATCGCCCCTCAAAACCCCTAGAATCAAACTTAAGAATTTCTAAGTTCTTGAATTCGGTTTCAATGCGCCGAACCGACCTATACTACTCGGAATGACACCAAAATTTGCAGGCAAGTCATGAATGACATACCAAAACTATTACCGGTCTCGAAATTCCATTCGGACCTCGATAACACAAAACCACGTCCCAAACCAAATTATCAACTTAAGGAAACTCTATTTCGCTATTTGGAGTCGAAACGCTCTCGGGTCATCCAAAACCCATTTCGGACATACGCACAAGTCCGAAATCATCATACGAAGCTACTGGAATCGTCGAAACTCGATTTCGAGGTCGTTTACTCAAAATATTGACTGAAGTCAAACTTGGCCTTAAAAGCCAACCTTAAGGAACTGAGTGTTCCTATACCATCCTAAACACTTCCGAATCCCGAACCGCCCGTCCCCGCAAGTCACAAATCACGATAAGACGCTACGGAAAGTCTTATTTAGGGAAACGGGGTCCGAATACGCGAAACGACCGGTCGGGTCGTTACAGACTATCATCCCCTTCTACCCGATTACTATATTTAAGTTTTTACCTAAAGCGCACTAGTTGATTTTAATCTGTGCCCTATGCGTGCACTACCCATCCCGTGCCTATGGCCCAAGAGGCATTTGGACCTCTATTTTGGATCGTTTCTAGACTTAACTTAGGCTGATCAAAATGATAAAACTAGGCGACTTACAAAACAAATTAGAATTCATGTCAAGGAAATTAAAGGCTCAAGTTAGCCTCCACACTTAGACAACAAATGCACACAAACAAATTCTCATATTAGACGTTTGATAGTTTCAGCATTGAGGCAAATTAAAGCCATTAAGCCCTATAGACATGCTTTGTATGTGACCTTGGGATTCAAACATACAGGCAGTTTCAAACCTAATAAGCCACTTTAAACCTATAGACACGATTTCCAAAACAACTACAGTTTAGAGGGATTTGGGTATTGCATGTTGATTATTGAAATTACAGATTACTAGTGGTTAAACCTATAGACATGATTTTTAGGTGATTTACGTAGTAGTTGGCAGTGATAACTATTGAAAATACTCAGAATTACCCAGTTTGATCCTATAGGCGTGTTTTCTAATAGCGGCAGAGCTAAGTAATGAAACAGTGTTTGAAAATTAAACTATTAACACCTTAAAGCGAGTGGTATTACCCTATAGGCAGGATTTCTAGCGATTGAGACTGATTTTATACTTAGCTCCTATAGGCATGTCTTCAAGGTGAGCAGCATAATAACAATAGCAAATTAACCAATTAAAGTCTTTTAGGCATGATTTCTAGATGAATAACGTACGCTAATGTAATCCTATGGTCACAATATCTAATGAATATGATGCAGTTATGCAAATTGAAAGATTGGTCATTGATATTTTATTTCCTATAGGCATGATATCCAACAAAACACGTAGGAGCAGAAAATGTTGAACGAATTAAACACTCGGGTCCTATAGGCAGGTTATCTAACAACATATAGGAGCAGAACATGTTGAACAAATTAAACACATATAGGCCGGATTTCTACTCGTTTCATGCAACATTAGAATATACCCATTTTCCCAATTTTACTAACACCCTAATTGTTATTACAGAGTTATTACATACCCAATGAATGAAATAAATTACAAAGTTACAAAAATAACTATAGTGGGCCTAAGACAGGGCCAAAGTATACCCAGCCGAGCCAGGCCTTTAATTTCGTATCCATACCAGTTTCACCACAACCAAGAAATCTTAGTCAGAAAACAATCTTCATTTACACAAGATAGCCAAAACCCAGTAGCCATAGTTGATCAAAGATCCAGAAAACAAGCCATTTACACAAGCCCATTGGCTTATTCAGTGGGTGGAAAGGGGCAGAATGGAGCAATTAGGACAAAGTGCCAAAGAACCTTAGACCATAGTGTGTCAGAGTTCACAAGGGTCTCAAAATGGACCATGAGTAGTGCTCACATTAGGGAGGTTGATAGAGAAGATTTAAGGGAGGGGTAGGCCTTGGCTTTCAGTCGGCCAAGGATTAGAGACTCATAACAGGAAACAACCAAAAATAGCAATAAAGTAAAGGTTTGGAAAAGCATTTTACTAACATTAGAAATGATCATATAATGGTCATGTCAACACAGGGGATGTAAGCACTCGAGAAACAGGATAATGCTACAAATTATCACATAACACATTGAGTTAGGGCGACATGAGAAACAAGGAGCCTGGTATTACAAAGTTAATAGACAAGGAGCATGAGACTGGTAAAACCAATTAATGCAACCAGTTTAGAACTTAAAGGATCATATTATACTAAACTAATGGATTAAACAATATAAGACAAATAGAATCAGAGATCATAGAGGGTATTGTTTAACCCAAAAAATAGCTTTCAAGGTCAAAGCAATAATTTTGTATGACGGGCCACAAGCAACCAATTCAATCCGAAAGATATAATTTTTGTTAATACAACATGATAGAGAAGTGGAAAATAAATTCAATGACAAATAATGTAATAAAAATAAAGCATAGAAGAAATAATTCTTATTGAATAATCCTTGACAGGATGTTGAGCCGAACGGAGCTTGAAGGGCTAAACTGTGGCTAACTTGGAAGCAAGATGATATGAATTACAATGTATAGAATTGTAGAGAAGAAAGTTCGATCCCCAAATTGTGATAAAACTATGTATATTTATAGGGATAAATCTAAGTAACCATTCTCCTTGAATGATGGGTCCATTATGAGCATTTACGCAACTCATCCATTACTTTTTGAAGACTTGTAACAGCTGTGTAAATGCTGGAATTTCGTAACTGATGAGTTAATTCCATAACTGATGAGTCAATCCCGTGGCTGATGAGTCACTCCCGTACCTGTTGAGTCAATCTCGTGCCTGCTGAGTCAATCTTGTGCCTGTTGAGTCAATCCGACAATTGATTGCCTTGTTTTGACCGTTACAATCATTTATTGCATTTATTGTACGTTACATAATTGATTTGTAACTGATGGAGTAATGATGATAAATCACATATAATCCGGGATTAATTGATTCCTTCCTCATTTGTAATTATGAGATGTTCTCCCGCACCTATTCCGAGTTATTTATGATGACCAATTCCGAAGCTATCAGGCACGGTATGAGTATGTTCGGTCCCGGGGGTGTTTCACAAATCATCTTTACATATCATTCTTCACTTTTCTCCAAGCTTTGCTGACACGTGTTGCCATTTAATAGACCCACATGGGAGTCTATTTTTCGCCAATACAGGTATCAGTCAAGAAAGACTAGTTCCAACGATAGCAGGTTGTTGTGGGTACATAATTGGATAGGTCAAGAACACATTGAGTGACAAACACAGTCATAGGAGCATACTACACTCAGAGTGAAGGTCTTAAACAAGTTAGGGCATGCTATAACATCAATTAATCACTAGAAGTTCATAATTAGGCAGAGAACATGGATTAAGTCATATAATCAAGGCAGAACATTCAAATTATCAATAACACCAAACTAAACATGCTTCATCGGTCTAAATTAACTAAGTTAGGTGCAAAGACATTATTAGGCTAGCAGTTATAGGCAGAATACACATAAAGAGAGTCAAGGGAATACATTAAGTCATGCAGTTTCAGAGAACATGCTAACATAATGGAATAAACATTGCGAAGGTTTAGAAACTAACCAGTGATTGTTCAAATGTGTCGAGTTCCCAAGGGTTTCAAGAACCCAGAGCAGGGCTCACACCCAAGAGAGGTTGTAAAAGTAGAAATCCGGTGGCCTTGGCTTTCAGCCAGCCAAGAGCCAAAACAGAACAAGATACTCAACTAACACAGAGTAAAGCCTAAGTTTTAAGTGAAAAATAGTGATTGAAGTTTTGTAAAAAAGGGGAAGGGGAATGGGTTTTTATAGTAGTAGGAATTGAACAAAAACCATGGAAATATAACTAATCAAACATAAAAGTAAAGAAATAAGAACATGTAGAATCGATTAGAATCAATTTAGGAGAAAATCAGGCAAACCCTAGTTTTTAGGGAAAGTAAATATTGACAAAATATAACAAAAACCGGACCAACAGTAGAATATAGGACGAATATAGACATAATAACACTTAAAGTCAGCGAACCGAACCAATTTTGGTTCGATTTGAAGAGATCTGAAAACCCTAGTTTTAGGGTAAGTAAGAATCAACAAAATAAACAAATATTCCTACTCACAGTAGAATATAGCATGAATGTAGACGGAATAGCAAAAAAGGATCAGGGATTTGAACAGATTTTGGTTCGATCTTGTGGAAATCTGCTTGCGATGTTTAGGAAAGAAATATAGGAGAGTAGCTAGTACCAGGAGGAGGTCGTATATGGCAAGTACTAGCTATGGAATCCCATATTAGGTGGGATTAGGAGAGGGTTTAGGGGGGGGCGACTAGGGTTCTTGAGGGAGGGAGAAGGGAGATGAGAGGATTTGGGGACGGCCAGTTTCGGAAAATGTGTTAGGGTTAGATTTAAGGGGTTATAAAGAGGGGTGAGGGATTATTATGGGCCGTGGATCACTTGAGATCAACGGTCAAGATTGAAAGAGAGTGAGGTGGGTCGTTTAGCAACGGGTCGCGACCGGGTTGTGGGAATGGGGTTATTAGTTTTGGGTTGATGTATTGGTGATATGGGATAATACTTGGTCCGAAAAATAGGTTTAGCTATTTAGGCTAGTTTTTAAATACCCAATATTTAACAAAATAAATTATAAAGTAATTAATAAATAACAAAAATATTATTTGTGCAATAAAATAATTTAAAATAATTACTTAACATTATACAAATATAAAAATTTATTTTTTCCATAAATAATGTAATTATACGTGAATAGGCTATTATTGTAAAAAATGTGCAATTAGCCTAAAAATGCAAATGTAATTATGAAAAATGCAGTAAAATATTTTAATAAATATATGTTTGTGTAAATGATAAGTTTGTATGATTAGATCATCATGAAAATAATTTGAAGGATAATTATTAAATATTTATATAATAAAATGCAGAAATAAATTGATAGCCCTTTAAAAATTATGAAAAATTATGAAAAATGCTGGTATAAGTTTATAAACTAAATGATGATGCGAATATATATATATATATATATATATATATATATATATATATATATAGAGAGAGAGAGAGAGAGAGAGAGAGAGAGAGAGAGAGATTAGGGAAAATGGGTATCATGAATAGGAATTAGGAAAAGAAACAGGTTTGCAAACATAGGTTGCATTAGTTGACATTTAAGGGTCTAAATTAAGTTAAGTCTAACCCAATGCCATATTAATCAACACTTGGATATAATGGAGGGATACATATATTTATAATCACAGAAATGTTAGAATAGCAAATGAACCAAGGCATGCTGAAATCATGTTAGCATAGGAGTAAGGTCCTAGTTAACAAAAAATAGAGTGTTTGTCTTTTAGAAAACCATAATGGCATGAAACAAGTTTAGAATAGATTTTAAGGAAGCATTAAAGAGCATTCCAATATACACTGTACTTTAGTAAAAAGTTCAGTAAAAGGGGATCTCCGTAGAGTTTGGGAGATTATATAAATACAATATCCAGAAACAGCATACAACCACAATAGTCAGACTCATGTTGAAGTGGACTGATATTGAAGTCAAAAATTAAACATGTTAAGATGCTACAGGGTACAGAACCAATCTTAGGAGATAAGAGATCACAGAGTGTAAATCATAGTGAAGCATACCACAAACAGTAGATTGTTCCCATATGTTCAACTAACACAGAATGACATTAAATTAAACGTTATCATAGTTGAATCGTGCTCATACAAGTTCAGATACATATGCAGAAAGAAGGAGAGAAATTAAACAATGCGAGGGTTTAAACACTAATAAGTAGTAGAATTCAAAGAGTGAAGAGTGTAATAGCAAAAACCTCAAATCCCCGATGCTTCAGAGTTCACAATAGCCTCGAGAATGGGCTCCGAGCAGTGCTTGCACCGGAGGAGGTTATTCAATAGTTTTAGAGAGTTCGAGTGTAACAGTGAGTGAGTGAGTGAGTGAGTGAGTGAGAAGAGAGTAGTGAAAATAGTAGCAAGGATTGGGATTCCAAAATCTGTTTAGGGGGTTTCATGAGAGGGGTTTATATAGCAGCATATTGCATACATAAAATAGAAAAAACAGTAAACATTAAACACAAATAAGGAAACATATACTATAATTGATTTTTAGTGCAAATAATACATAAAACAAGGGAGTTCAGTAAATTAACCAAGAATAAGAAATAATATGCAAGTAACACTTAAATAAAGGAATACAATAGATTAAACAGAGAATAAGAAAAATATTACACAAAAGCAATTACAGTTAGTTCTTAAGGCAAACAAAAGTAAAAAAAAACAAAGGAAACATGGTGGGTTAAAGAGAAATAAGGAATATATAGTCAAACACGAAAAAGGAAGAGTATCAATCAAGAACCAGTAAAGAATAAGAGAAAAATTCAAACCCTAGGTCAAAAAGGAAGGCATAGATGGTCGAAAATCTCACTGAATCGGACCATATAGAGTGCATATAGACGAAATATCGTCTAAATCTCAAAGATTGAAGGCGGTAGAATCTTATTTTGAGGACTAGTACTTGCCAAAATTGGGGCAAGTACTATGTAACTCCATAGTCTTGCAAATAATACTGAGACAACACATGAAAGGCAAGAAAACCATGGAAAGAATCCATGATTGAGTCGGATTTGGAGAAGATTTGAGTGACGGCTAGGGTTTTCTTAGAGAAGAGAGAATAGATAGGATTCTGAGGCGGCGACTGAGGGAGAATGAGGGTCAGGGTTAGGGCGTTAGATAATAAAAATGGGGGATTGATTGAGGGTCGTTGATCTTAGGCCAGGATTTTAAAAGATTGGGGCGGGTTAATGGGTTATTTGGTTTGGGCTCTAGGAATTGGGCTAGGGTTTTGGGTGTTTGGGCCATTAATTTTGTCCGAAATTTGGCTTATTTTGGGCTAGCTCTTGAAACCCTTGACGATTAATTAGAAATAAATTATTAAAACTTCTAATAAATGGTAAAAATAATATCTATACTGTAAAAATATTTTAAAATAATAATTCAATATTATAAAAATATAAAAATGATATTTTGGCATAAATAATATAATGAACGCAATTATTTGTAGAATATAGTCCATTATTGCAAAATTAGATAAATAGCTTAAAAACGCTAATGCAATTATAAAAATTAGAATAAAAATATTTGAAGCATGTATTATGGATGCAAATAATAATTTTGGGTAACTAAGTCGTCACAAAATAATTTAAAGGATAATCACTAGGTATTTGTATAATTTAAATATAAGAAAATTAATTTGAAGCTCTAAAAATTATGGAAAATCATATTAAATGGTTGTATAGGTTTGTAAACTAAATGATGATGCAAATATGCTATTTTGAAAGTATATATGTATTTTAAAAATATGGGGCAAAATTGGGTATCAACATATCTAGTTTCATCCTAGCCTAGAGTCTTGCTAACATAATAGATTGGAAAGTGCGTACCTTCCTCTTCCCAGACAAGGACTCCACTTACCGCTATCTCGGATACTGCTAAGTATAGGTATAGCTGCTTGTCTGTCTTCGGAGTATGAAGCAAAGGTGGGCTAGAGAGATACCGTTTGAGTCCCTCCAAGGCTCGTTGGCACTCCGGGGTCCATGAGAAGTTATTTTTTTTTCTTCAATAGTGAGAAGAACCGGTGGCTCTCCTCAAGATGAATCGCCCCAGGGCGGCTATGCGTCTGGTTAACCTTTGATCGGCCTTGATGTTGATGGCCTTGATCTTATCGGGATTAATCTCGATTCCCCGGTTGGACACCATGAATCCGAGGAATTTCCTGGACCCAACTCCGAATGCACATTTCTCTGGGTTCAGCTTCATATTGTACTTCTTCAATATGCTGAAGGTTTCCTGAAAAGTTTTCAAATGGTCCTCTACTCGCAGGGACTTAACCAACATATCGTCAATGTGAACCTTCATTGATTTTCCAATTTTTTCTTTGAACATACGACTTATTAGTCGTTAGTAAGTGGCACCAGCATGTTTTAGTCCTAATGGAATCACGTTATAGCATTTGGTGTCGTACTTAGTGATGAAAGAAGTTTTTACCTAATCGCACGGGTTCATCCGTATTTGGCTATACCCAGAATAGGCGTCGATAAAATTGAGGATCTCGTGAACGATCGCTGCATCGATCATGCGATCGATGTTAGGTAGAGGGAAAGACCTTAGGACATGCCTTATTCAAATCTTTATAGTGTACACACATTCTTAATTTATTTCCTTTTTTAGGGACTACAACTACGTTTACTAACCAATCTGGGTATTTAACCTCCCGAATGGACCCTAGTTTAATGAATTTAGATACCTCGTCTTTGATGAATGTATGTTTGACTTCGGACTGAGGTCTCCTTTTCTGTTTGACTAGATGGAACTTCGGGTCCAGGCTGAGCTTGTGAGTGGTTATTTCCGAGGGGGAGTTCCCTATCATATCAAGGTGGGACTAAGCGAAAAAATATGTGCTAGCTATAAGGAATTGAATGAGATTTTTCCTGAGCTCAGGGCTCAACCCAGTGCCCAGGTATACCTTTCGATGGAGCAAGTGCTCGATCAATACGACTTGCTCCACTTATTCGACTATTGATTTGGTAGTGTTGGAATTGTCGGGGGCTATGAAGAACCTGGGAACTCCGTGGTCGTCGTCCTCATTATATCCCCTGCTTTTCTGGCTCTATAGAGTCACAAGTTTTGGTCGACATTGTGGCCGATTTCAGTCCGGGATTACTGTCTCTAGCAACCAAATAAGCAATGATGGTGTCAGAGTGACGTCGGGATTTTGGACCTTATTTACGGATGGAGCTTCCAATGTAAAGAGTTCCAGGTTTGGCATAGTATCAACCATGCCTTTGGGAAAAAACCAAATGCATGCCATAAGAACGGTCACTTTAACTAACAACAAAACAGAGTATGAAGCTTTGATTGCAGGAGTCGAGCTGTCCTGGGGACTAGATTCCGAGGTCATAGAAACAAAATGGACTCCTAATTGGTGGTAAATCAGGTCTGCGGGATCTTTGAAACCAAAGAGGAGCGCATGCAACAATACATAGTGAAGTTTGAGGCTATGCTAGCTTGATTTCAGGAGTGATCGATTACTCACATCCCGAGGGAAGAAAATGTAGAAGCATATGCATTAGCCAGCCTCTATTAATCAACGAAAATAAATGGATTGGATTCCGGGATGGTAGTACAACTCATGCACTCTGTTCTAGATGCATATAGCTACTATGAGGTAAATACGACTAAACTGGTCTAGGACTGGAGGACTGAGATCATCGATTATCTCGAGCACGGGAAGTTTATTGAATACTCCAGACGTCCCAGGCGTTGCACACCAAAGCAGCACGATATAGCTTCAAAGGAGTCCAATTGTATAGGAAATCTTTCTAATGCCCGCTGGCCCAATGCTTGGGAGCGTCCGTAGCTAATTATGTTATAGGAGAAGTCCACAATAGGATATGTAGAAATCATTCAGGCATAGAATCCTTAATTCAAAAACTCGTAAGGGAGGGACATTATTGGTCGCGAATGGAACAAGACGCCAAAGCTTTCGTACAAAAATGTTATAAGTGCCAATGCTACGCACCACGGGTACACCAACCAGCAGAACCATTGCCGTTAGTTCTATCTTTGTGGTCGTTCATGCAGTGGGGAATGGATGTCTTCGGACCACTGTCGTTGGCCCCTGGTAAGGTAAGGTTTCTTTTAATTTTAACTGACTATTTTTCTAAGTGAGTTGACGCATGTCCTTATCAGCAAAATCAGCAAACGCAAAGTGGTGGATTTCTTGTAGTAGAACATAATTAGCAAATTTGGAATACCAAAAGGGATAGCCTGCGATAACAAGCCACAATTTATAGGCACGAAGATCAAAACAATTCCTTGAAGATTTCAAAATCAAGAGAATCACATCTTCACCCTATCATCTAAGCGCAAATGATCAAGCGGAATCAATGAACAAAGTGATTATACAAAATCTCAAGAAGAGGTTGGAAGCGGCTAAAGGTAAATGCCCTGAGGAACTGCCTGGAATGCTATGGGCGTATCGAACTACGGCCAAATTGAGCACAGGATAAACTCATGTTTCCCTTATGTACGGAGCAGAAGCCTTAATCCCGGTAGAAATAGGAAAGCCTACCTTGAGATATTTCCGAGCAAGTGAAGAGACAAACAACAAAGCGATGTTAGTCAAATTGGAGCTACTCGATGAGCGTAGTGACTTGGTACATATAAGAATGGCAGCCTATAAGCTAAGAAAGGAAAGATATTATAATCAAAGATCCAACCTCCGTAATTTCAAAGTGGGGGACTTGGTTCTAAGGAAAGTAACTCAAAACACCCGGGAACTCAACGCATGGAAGCTAGGTCTAACCTGGGAAGGCCCCAACCGATTTTCAGCTGCCACCGGGAAAGGTTCATACGAGTTGGAGAATCAAGATGGAGAAAAGTTGCCAAGCAACTGGAATGTGGAACACCTTAAGAGATATTATTGCTGACAGACATCACACGTACTGAAAGTATGTGCTGCTTACTTTTTCCCTTCGTCCAGTTTTTGTCCCAATTGGGTTTTTCTGGTAAGGTTTTTAATGAGGCAGCAACGAAAAGCATACTACGAAGAAAGTTACAACAACAGTAATAAGACCTTTAATAGAAAGGCACACAAGCGAAGAACCACTCCGGAGTAGTTAGATAATCTTTGGCTTGATAGCAAAAATTTCATTGGGAAATTGAGTTTGCTATCGAGCAAAGGTTATCTGACCGTTCACAAGTGCAAACCACTAGGGGATTGTTAGATAGTTTATGGCTCAATAGCATAAATTCCTAAGGGGAAGCGAAGTTTGTTACCGAACTGAAGATTATCTAGAATTTCATTAGTGGAAACCTCGAAGGTGCAAAACTTACAGTGTTCCAATTCGCATTCTTCGCATTCGAAAACTGGTGGGATGATATGATAAATGAAAACAATGACTGTCACGTCTATCGAAATACGAAAACTAGAAATATAGTTATGTCATCGAGACTAGGGACTGCGCAGCCAGCCTGTAGAAACAAGTTGTATTATCTAGCCACAAGAAATGGCAATTTATTTTGAGCATAACGAATGCTTATGTACCTTTTGAAAATGGAAGGAATAAAGAAAATCCCTTTTATATCTATCTTGTTTCTAGTCTGAACGATGAATTGATTTTATAATTTAAAAGTTAAACAACTCTTCAAATGCTAGTGTCGTAATGAACAAGAGACGTCCTCTTCAATAGCACGGGCCCTCTCTCATGGAAACCCTCACGATAAAGGTTTGATTCCGGAAGAACTTTTGCCCAAAATCCAAATGCTTTCGGGGAAAATACACCCAAGGCCTTACATAATCAGACGCAAATAGTAAAACTTGTGCAAAATAATTAAGAAAAAGAATGCAAAGATAAAAACTTGCATAAATATTCAAATGAAAAAAAGACTCATGCAATACTTGAGCAAAAGATGTTCTTATTCACAATAAGCGTGTTGAAATGGCACGGATACAAAAGTTGGGAAAAGAAGGGAAAAGCTAAACTATTGCATTTCTGAAACTAGGAGGAAGAGAAATGTTTTTGCCCCCAGAGGAAGAGGGTAGATCCGCCGATGGCTCAACATCTTGGCCCTCATCAGTTTTCCCTTCAACATCTTCACCTTCTGTTTCCTCTCCAGTTCCCGAGGTTTCGGAATCGGAACCAGAAGAACCAGAAGCATCAGGCCCCGCTGGGAGACCCCTTTTAGCAGTTGACTCTAGCCCACGGGCTTTAACGATTTCTGCATCAAAGTCAATGATACCCGCTTTAGCCTCTTCCAAGGTGTTTCTCCTCATACTGTACATAACATAAGTTTTTCCAACAACGAGGGAAGTCGCTCGGCGATTGAGTTCTTCTTTAAGTTGGTTAACCTCGACAGAGAGATTTTACCGGGCGCATCTAATGGACCTAAGGCTAACGTCGAGTTCGCGGATAATAGAGATGAAAATGCTATTATGCTCAATGGTCTTCTTGTACTTCTCCTCCAACTGGGCATATTTCACCCCCGTAGCAGCAAGCTCTTCAGTTTTGGAATTCAAGGTTGCCTCTAGGTTGGTCAATCTCTCAGCGGAGGCAGCTTCGCTATCAGTTGCAGCAAGAACGGCACTATGGACTTCAGCCCAATTGGCCTTGGCCTCATCAAATTAAACCCTTAACGGGACAATATCTTGGCTAAGGGTTTGCACTTCTTGCTTGCTTTGCTGAAAATGAGTCTCCAATACAACGGCCTTAGCATCTTTGGCTTCTAATTCTGAGAGGCGAGCAACAGTTTGCTCCCACTCGGCCAAAAGTTGATCCTATGCGGAGGTTAGTTCTTCTTTCTCCCGAATCAACCTCTGGAGGCCCTCGGAATCAAGGAAATTGTCCTAAAAACAAGAAAGGCAAACTCAGGATATCTCAAAGACAAAAGAAATGACAATAGAAGTGAAGAACGTACCGCTACGGCATTGTGCATGGCATTATTCAACAAGCACTCACCCGACAGAGCTTGTATATTTTTCCAATCTTTTTCTGAAGCCAAAGGCTTCAAATAGTTAGCAAGTTCCATCAGTTGGGATAGCAAATTGCATCCGGTGGAAACCGAGAGAGTAACGCTCTTCCTCCTTTCCGGATCTTCTGAGGGGGCAGCATAATTTTGCCCTAAATTCCCATGAATTGGGGATTAGGGGAGAAGAACACCCTTTTCTCGGACAGATGCGGCTAGTGGAGATGATGCAGTAGTTCTTAATGGAAGAGTTAGTGAAGATAGAGAATGTAGCAGTTGTTGGTGGACGAGTTGGTGAAGAAGGAGATGAAGTTGATGGTGTTGAAGGGTGAAAAGCAGCTGCGACAAACGCACTACTGGTTACTGGTTGCTTATCAACAGAAGACGACAGGGACCCGGTACTCAGCCCCGCAATACCGGATGCAATGACTGGGATCCAGAGGTAGGAGTTGGCATTTTCCACCAGTTCATACTCTCCCCAAAATGCCGAGACATCGTCCCCGATTGGTGTAACTAATTCTCAGATTGAGCGGTTTGTTGAGTTGAGGAAGGTCGTCGTCTTCTATGTAGAGAAGCTCCCTCCTCTCTAGCTTCTCCATCATCGTTAATCATCACGGTATCTATGGCCGGCCTGGGCGCAGGTCTCATCACCACAGCTTCTGAGACGATTCGGGGATAGTATTTTTCGTCCTCTTATTCTTTCCCCCGGCCGCGGAGGAACGCCTTCTTTTTGTTACTTGTTCTCCATCTGGGGAATCCGAGAAAAAGCACGTGCACCAGAAGCAGTCCCGAAGACGCTTGTCTGTGAAAAAGCTTTTTGCACCAGCCTCGTCATATCAACAGGATCAGCCAAAATGTCCTCATCGGGGACGACAACTAAGCCCTGGGGTAGACCTATATTCAACAGGAGAAAAGAATCAGATAACTTTCTCACAAGAAAAGCTAAGTACATGATAAGTGAAACTTACTAGGATTTTTTGCCTTCCACCCATATTTCTGGGACAACTCTTTCCACGAGAGGGTTTCGGCATAGTAATGTCCAAAATTTTCTGAACCCATTGGTCCAACCCCTCAACCCTAGGGGAACCCACCGAGTCGCTGAGGCGGTAAAGGAAGAAAAGTTAATAATGACGAGGAAAGAATATTTAACCAGAGTACAAGTATATTTCATACTTATGAGTGCGGTTCCATAATTCTGGGAAGGAAGGTGACGAGGCCGGGATGATTTCACTGGTGGTAATTGAAACAAATTGTTCCATCCACCCACGATCATTTTCATAATCCATGCTGGATAGTAGTGCATGGTGGCCTCGTTTGTTGATGTTACTCATCCCCCCAAGGAAGATCTTAGGGGAATAAAGGTTCATCACATGAGCTAGGGATAGATCCTCCCTCGTTTCTTGACACAGGCGCCGAAGGCAAGCAATCGTCCTCCACACAGAGGGACTCACCTGCGCCAAACATAATTGGTAGCGGAGGTAAAACTCTGATAACAAAGTCAAGCTCTCCACTCAGAGAAAATGTCCCTAAAGTGAAGGGATACGTATAGAAGTACGTAAAACCCTTGTTGGGTAAGGTTACCCGCTCCGCCAGATCAGGAGCGATAATGTCTAAATCCTGACAACGACAATCTTCCTTCACAACAGGAATGTTGGAAGGACGGATGGTAGAAGAATATCTACTAACGGCCCATGTACGAGGGCTAACATAAGAAAATTTCTCTTCGAAGTCTTTAGACTCCTCGGGATGATGATGCTTATTGTGCGAGGAGTGGCGTCATCGGCTTTATTTTTGTTCTTTGAGGAATCAATATTTTTTTTGAAAAAGCCATTGTATGTTATGGAAGAATGAAAAGTTTTTCTCGTTTGAAGAGAGTTAAAGAAAGGTTGAAGAACATAGTACAAATTGAATGAAGAGAGTTTGAGAGAGTTTGGAGAATTATGGTGTATGAATGAAAGAGATTGATCCATATAAGTAAAGGTTTAGGCGACTAAATTCGTGGCCATAATTACCTCGATTACTGGCAAAAGTTATGCTGAATCGTGGGATGACGTGTGTTCGGAGCATTAAATGCAGAGAGACGTGCGTCTAATCAACCATCAGAAGCTTTTCAGGGGGGGTCAGAGAAATTCCCTCCAAAAAGAATATTTCTACCAACTTCCTGGTGACACAAAACTATGTCATCGAAAAGCAGGGGCGCGATCTGTATAGGATAAAAAAATATTATGCTAAGTAATTGCATAAGAGAATGACACGTGGAGCCGAAGATAGAGGATAGCTAAAACCGAAGACAACAGTTCCATTTGTTACCAGGAAGAATGATGCTCATAAAGATGCAATAAATGCCTGCCACCCGGTAGCATTTAATGGAGAAGATTCTGTAACGTTTAGTACATTGTCCGTTATAAAAAATTTGTCATTTATGATCACTGTTACACATTCTTCAATGGCGCTCATAATTGACAATAAAAAGGGGCATGATCCTAGGACCTTGTTCCCCAGGTGCAGCTATAAATAGTGAGATTTGTTATCATTGTAAGGATACAAATTTTCTAGTAAACTTACGCTATAATCTATTCAAAGCTCTATACAATTTTATCTTCTTATTGTTCAATTTCATTACGGTTGTGCCTGGAAGGCTTGCTCCCGGATTTACTGTTTATGTTATTTCATCTTCATCTCAAGGCTAATTATTGTACATTTCTTCAAATCTTTTATTATTTCAAGACCAAATTAATTAACTTGTCTAGAAACTACGTATGAATTCAATTGTACCGTTTTACGGGTAAACAATTCCTCCCACTAAAATGACGTTTATAGGAAGAGAATTTAATGGGCACACCGGGAAGACTGTTGGGGATTATGATGGGGTGCATGGTGACTTCAGTTTTGGGATAGAACGGAGGAGATATCTCTATGTTGGATTTCGCTTAAGCGTTCAATTTGCAAGACTTGCTACTATCTTCATTCTACCTATTTAATATGTTCACAAGTCTATGGGCTAGTTTTAGTATATATATATATATATATATATATATATATATATATATATATATATATATATATATATATATATATATATATATATATATATATATATATATTTCTCATACAAAAATGGTTTTGCTTTATTAATGAGTATATGATTTGCTCTGCAATGCTTGAGCATACTTCTTCGGTTTCTGAAAATGACAAAAATGGAGGAGTTAGAAGTCACTTTTTTTTTGGCATTGATGAGAAATGTTCTCCAGCTGTTTCATTTGTTATTTTTGCAAATTGTATTGTTTCGCTGTTTTTATAAAAGCGGTTAAATTTATTTTCCTTTATAGTCCTCCACATTTCGAATAATGCCAAGTTAAAACTAGATTTTTGCAAAATATTTGTTTGAAAAACTGATAGTTGATGCTCTTTTTCATAATCAAGGAAGATTTGACAATCATACATATCTTGTGTCCAATTCAAATGATATATAGGTAGGAAATATTGTCGACTTAAAATAATATTTTGATGTTTCTTCTCTATTTGTAGCTTTCTTTTTACAATTTCTTTCCATTTGTAATTGCTTCGAGCATATTTTTATAGTTATAATTTAGGAAAAATGATAGTTGATAATGTGGCAATATCTGTTAATCAACAAGATAGTTGGAAGTTTTGCTGGTCTATTAAGATTTGGAAGTTGGAATATACAATTCTGAAAATGTGTATTTTCTCTTTGTTTGTAGCTTTCATTTTGCAGCTTCTTTGCATGTTTCATTATTGTTTAGGGTATCCTAGTCATAATGTGGGTAAATGTTTTTTTTAATAAAAGATAGTTGATGTGTTTTTCTCATGAGTTGGCATGTTAATATAATTTGTGATTAACTCCACACAACTATGATGATTCCACAAGAAAGATTGAAGCCCAAAGAAGATAATATTTCAGCAGTGTAAGGAGTTCAATATTTTACAAAGGATGAAAAGATATAAGTTTGAAGTAGTGAAGGTAGTTTCGTCAGTTTAATAATTTGATTCCGGTATAATAAATATATCTATTCTTATTCTATATTCTACTACACATAAAATAATATAAAGATTCTATCATAAAGTTGCAAATGCAAAATCGTATACGAAAATTCAGGGATAGCTCTGAAACTGGTTCTGTTACCATAAATAAGAAAGCAAATCAGGGCAATTTTTTTGCCTTTGGCATACATAAATGTGAACTCAGTGGGGTTCTTAGTGGTTAAGCCGGGTGAAGATCTTGAAACATATTTCAATGAACATAACTATTTTTCAATATCAGATTTTAAAAAACGAAGTGAACATTGTACTTGAACTTCAGCTGTGTATATTTGAAGTCAGACAAAACTATCAGAAATTTGCTTGCACAGACGACTTTTTGCCAAACTTTATGCAAATTTATAATTTCCAACCCCATTCTTTGCGAACTTGATTGCACATGTCTATAGTTGAACTAGTCGCAGTTAGCCCGTGATAAGCACGGGCTCAATAATTTGAATCTCAATTATTTAAATTCTCATAGCTTGTTTGGAAAGTTTTTATGTAATTGAATTTGAGTGTAATTTAATGTAATTATACAATTTAACATATTTGTCTGTACATTTAATTACTTAGTCCACATAAAATTATGCAAAATGAAAATGAGGTAACTACACTTTATAATTATCAAAGGCGATAAAGAATTAATGGTAATAATATAGTATAATTATCATATGATATTTCAAATATTATTTTTTCTTTTTAAATATATATTTTTTTAAACTCTTTTCCTCCTTAGATTTGTCTCCCAGGGCGTACCTCTTGCTCCTAATTCTAGCATCAGTGCTCCTTTTACCGTTTCTTCTGCCTACTGCATACTTTCTCTTACTATGAATCTTTTTAAACCTATTTATTGTTTTATCTATAAAGTCTTGCTGCTAGTGCAATTGGTTGTACTCCTCCTTCCCCTTTCGCTTCATACTTTCCTACTTTCATTTTTCTTACTGCATACGTATATTGTAGTTATTTTGTGATTTATTGTATACTTTTCTTCTTTATTCTTTCTTATGACCTCATTATTAATAAATATTATGCTTTACTATAAATTTAAAATGCTCATTTTATATGTCTTCTAGATAGACTAATAAATAATGTTCATTTTTCAATTGGTTGATCATGTATGATGTCAATAATAAACTAAAAATTACGATGTTGATAAAGATTCTTTTAATGAGAAAGACTTTTTTAAACAAAAATAAATTATCAGCAAAAATAGTACAATTCCACAGTTTACATTAGCTTTAATTAAACTATAAGTCTTTTGTGTAAATCATTGTAAAAGAAAATAATATTTTAGTTACCAAGAAAGAACCAACAAAGAAGACACTTTTCAAATAATTAATAAAAAAATTCACATTTAGATATTAAAATTTTATGAAGTATTGTTTTTGGGAGTAAATAATATTAAATATCACATATTAGTTACTCTGATCAATCAACACTATAACAATATAAATCAAACGAAGAAATAGAACAGATAAATGGGACCTACATGTGCATCACTAAACTATTAGGGAGAAAGTTGGGTGGGGTGGCATGTGAGGCGCACGTGAGGGATTAGAGTGTAGAAGTGTGTGGTGATGTTTGATGACATAAGCCCAGGGGCAATTTAGTCAAAACTACTCAAAAGATTATGTTGAAGCTACCGTAAAATTCCTTTTTAAGCAATTATATTGTTCCATTTTAACTGAAATTACCAAAACACCCTTAAGGTGCGAAGCATGTTGATCAACGGCGGCCTATCCTCTCTTATATATTATACTAGATGGCTGGTGCTCGTGTTGTGCACGGGCGTAAGTCCGACACCACTGGACCACAGTCCGCAACATTGTTGTACCAAGAAGGTTTAATACTAAAAAGATAATTTCTTACTTGCTTAAAGGTTTAGCAATATTATTAAAAGGAAGAACAGTATCAAGCTAATTAGATATTACCATTATAATGCTACTATATATATTCATTTGATGAATAAATTTGTACACGATATGAAATATACATTTGCAACAATACATTCTTCTGCCTACTTCCACGAGAAAGACAAAATAAGAAGTATTTCTAGTAGAAATAAAAGTCTCCCTCCATGAACATTTGCTGTTGTAATCCATCTTTTTTGCTGTAGCATTTCAATAATACCCAAAAGAAGTATCAAAACATGCTTACACATCCGATTCCTAAATTTCATCCCTTGAAGAAAAGAAGAGGAAGAGAAGCAAAAGAAAATAGACTAAAGAAGGATTCGAAAAACAGTAGAATGGAAGCTAAAATTGTCCAGCATATGTATGTTATACAAAGAAATAGTTGGCCAAATAACTATATTATTTCCAAAGAATGAAAAGGAAAAACCTCTTGAAGACATAAAGTCAGGAAAATTAGAAAGCACATAACCAAAACGGGATGTCCATATTGATCTTAATACATAAATATATCGGTTATAAAAATTTAGCAATATTGTCCAAAGATGAGTATTCTGGTATAATGGCAGGAATACTGTCGACCATTACGAGCGATAGTGAAGCCAAGCCGTATAAAGGCGAGCAGCCCTTATAGCAATAGCAAACGGCCTACTTATAGCCGGTTAGTCAATATCAGTAGGGGTCCTCTTGTCTAAAAAAAAGAGTCAGCCCAACATGGGCAATGATAGACAGACCAAAGATTTACGCAGTCGTTGCGTCCTTGCTTTGAGTTAATGCACCCATAAGAACCCGACAATCCCCCGTATGGAGCCACCGTCATTTCGTCTGGCATGTACTCTCTAGTCACCACTCCTCCGAGTACGACAAAGTGAAAGGAGACAAGATTCACCTCCCCGTACTTTGTCAATCACAGCCGTCTCGTCTATTCTATTCTCGAAAGCGTGTAGACAGAAGGCCCTTTTTTCGGACTGTCTTGTTTTTAGGCCTCCATGGCCGTACGGGGTTCTCCATTCTCAGAAAGCTTCAACTTTCCCACGTGTGCGCAAGCTTGCGAATAGTTTCTGCCTCTGTCAATAGAGCTAAAGCAGTCATTCATTAATCCACCCTCGACATACTAAGGAAAACGGCTGATCCAACTACAGAACAAATAAAGACATAAACATCAAAAATACCGCACAGAGCGCCCGCTCTAAAAACAAGACTTACGGATAACAATCAGACCTTTCCAGGGACAAGGACCAGACTATAGAGCCTAATTAAAAAGAATTCGGGCTTGCTTTTTCAATTCACATCTATGAGCGAGGATTCCTCTATCTCTTGCTCGCTTCGATCGGACTCTGACAGCTTAGGGAAGAATGATGGGTCGCTAACGAGGCCCCTAAATGACCGCTCAGAAGGCCTACCTATTTTTTTTCCCAATCTG